>JAQQSZ010011534.1:0-12228 GCA_028646595.1 Phalanger gymnotis | reverse complement strand
ACCATGCCCAGAAAACAACTTCCATCTCTAATTTCACAAATTCACCCAGAAATTCCTGATATTTTGACCCCTTGATTTTCTTCAGATAGCATTTTAGAAAGAGAAAGACACAGAGAGTTAGAGAAAAGGAGGGAAGGAGGGAGGGAGGGAGAGAGAGAAAGAAAGGGAGAGGAAGAGAGAGAGAGAGAGAGAGAGAGAGAGAGAGAGAGAGAGAGAGAGATCGATCAGGTGGTTGTGCATTGCCCTTGAAGTGAGAGTAGAGATGGGGGGGAGGAGGTGTTGAGGGGAAGACACTTGCTTGAATTTGTTCTGTCACAGGTCAGAACAGGTCCATGTTCTACACCCTCTTCTGAGCCTACCGCCCATCCCAAATGGATCTGACCAAAAATGTTTCTGTTTTGATAAATGTTTTTAAGGGAAGACCTGCACAGGTCTAATCTGTGCAGCAACTTTTGGCAGGAAGGGGTTCACAGGGTCTGAGGGAATCATTTAGACTTGGGTGCCAGCCAGTGCCCAGAGGGAGAAGGTGATGCTAAGGGCTGAATTCCTGCCTCTCAGAACCCAACAGCCCTAGATATTTCAGAAACACATTTGCCCTTGAGGACAAAGCTTTTTTTTCACAAGAGGATAATTCTGAACTGCCAGGGAATAATGGACAGCTCTCTCTTGTTTTCATTTAACTCTGATGTGGAAATAACACATTCCTATTTGTTTGTAATCTACTTGTAAACTCCCTTGTCTAGTTTGGGTGCTAATTGCTTAATACAGCTTAATATACCTAATTAGCTAATTGTAAATAATGGAATGTGGTTTTCTCTTTCTTTTCTTATCTTTTTACTTTTCGTCCTGAAGGTGAAGCTCTTGATTGTATAGTATTGGCATTGAGCCTCCCACCTAAAATAATACTGAAATCCTGGGCTTGGAGATGGACGAGTTCTCTCCCTTTCTATTTCCCTTTCCTAAGGCTACCTATTTTATGGTATAGGAAAAAAATCCAGAAGGAAGCAATTCTTTATTTCTACATGATCTAACTTCCTGTACTAAGAATTTTAATCTTTTTTGAAAAGAGAAGGAAGTCTCTTGTCTTTCTGGATAACCAAAGGTTCATTTCCCTATAGCCTATCCTTGAGCTTACATATGAAAAAATGCAAATGAAACTGGCTTGATTAGGACTCTTAGAAAAGGTTTAATCTGAGGGCCTTTAAAATATCCTTTTACATGTACCTTGTTCATTCTTGTTTGACCTTTATAATTCCAAGTCCAGAAAAGACCTTCTGGGGCTCAGCTAATTTGTCTCTACAGGATTGCAATCTCAAGCATGACTATAGTCCTTGGATAGCAGTCCTATTTTAAAACACTTCCAAAAGAAAAGAGTCCTTAATTTTTTTGAAACTGAGTCTCCCTATATTTCCCAGGAGGGAAGGTTTGACTTGCTGTGTTTTGATCTGGGCGATTCACCTCTCCCTGATGACTTGGTGGCTGGCCCCCTCCACCTCCTAGGTGCTCACCACATTGCTGTCAGATTTTGTGCAGATATCCACTTGGCTTTAACTCTACTTCAGCTCAGATTTCCTGAGCCCTAACAATATATTAGTTTTAGCCTCTGGGTAGGAGAAATACAGGCATGGGCCATCACTCCCAATCATAATTTCTTTACAAATATTTATAATTGAATTCAAGTTTTAAAAGATTCAATGTCTACTATTTGCAGAATGCTGTAGACATAAGATATGACACAATTCTTGCTTTAATGGAATTTGGAGCTTAGTACAACAATGTGACATAAAGGTGAATGATGATACTAAAACAAAAGGTGAAAAATGAATAAGCATTGTGCGAATGATAGAAGGCAAAGAGTATTGCCTTCACTGAACTCCAGAATACTCTGGCTTACATAGAGAAAATAAAAGAAACCCAAATGAAAATCCAAGTGGAGATATAGGAGAGAAAGCATCAGACCTTATCTTCTACTTTCTCTATATATCCTTTTTCATCTCTGGATCTTTAAATCTAATTATGAAGCCCAAACTAGCCTGCAGTAAGCACGCCTTCTACCTTCTAGGCTGCCCTTTCATGCATTTCTTTTTCATGGTGCTATTGACACTTGGCACTCACACAGAACCCCTTTCATCCAGTAATGGCAAAGCTCCTTAAATAGCTAAACAAAGCCTTGTAATACCCTATTGAGCAAGAAAAAGATCACCACCTGCCTTACTAATGCCTAAATGAAACAGAAATAGGAAGTGACTTGTCCAAGGTCCCCAGTGAGTTAATTCAAAGCTGAAATAAAGCCAAGGAATCTGCATACTACTTTTTTTCTTTGCTTCTACCACACATCCAGAATAACTAAAATCATGATATGATATTTCATATTCAGCCATAGTCTTATAGGATAATATATTTAGAGGTGGAAGGGACCTTAAAGACCACCCAATCCAACTCTCTTTTTACACTTGAGGAAACCAAAGCATGTAGGGGTGAGGTGATTTGCCTAAGGTCACACAGGTAGTAATGATCAGAGTCTAAATTTGAACTCTGGTCCTCAGACTTAAAGTCTAGTGTTTTTTCTGTTTCACAGCTCTTTATAAAAGACTTTTACCAATATTATATCATTTGTTCATCAAAGTAATACTATGATATGGACAGGGCACATATTTTTTTATCCCTACCTGCTTAACAGATGAAGAAACTGAGTCCTAGAGAGGTTAATAAGTTGATAGATCTCTTTACTGAAATTAGGAGAGACATGACTGGTTCAAAGTCATGCAGCCAGTAAATATCAGAGAATTTGAATCTAGGTCTTCCAATAATAGTTCCAGTGGACTTTCCACTATATTATATTGCCTTTGCTCAATAAAGCTCAATCTTGGAAGCTACTTGAGGGAAAATGCCATATTTATCTATGCTATATATGTCAATGCTTGGATAGATCTGTGATCGCATTGATGTAGTCACTCCCTCCTACAATGTGTACTGCAGTCCATCCACAACTCATCTTGCTTGATTTCTGTCGATGTTTAATACCTATAAATAAGTGCTAGCTAGTATTTTTATAGTGCTTTAATGTTTGCAAAGTACTTTACGAATTCGAACTCATTTTATCCTTATCACAACCCTGGAAGGTAGGTGCTATTGTTATCCCCATTTTACAGATGAAGGAATTGAGGCAGATAAAGGTAAAATGACTTTCCCAGTATCAAACCCCTAGTGTCTAAGTCAGGATTTGGACTCAATTCTTCTTGACTCCTGATCTAATAATCTCCCCACAGTACCAAGGTCTACCTAGAGTGCTAGGAGACATCTTCTAGATCCCCTAATATTGTGTAGGTATCATGGTAGTACATCATCTCTCTATATCCACTGTCCTTTGTACTCACTATATGAATGACTTACTTCTATTACATCTCTTTGATGGAATCCCTTATGCTGCTTTTTGTGTATGGTTCTAGGTCGGTAAGATGCTATAGTCTATTCATACCTATCAAATATCTATCTTTCAGCCCTTTGGATGACCCATAACTTCCATTCTGTGTGGACTGCTATTCCATTATGCCATATAACATCCCTAGAAGAATTTTTGGTGTTATTACTACCAAAAACAGATAATTAAGTAAACACCAATGACCAACCTATATGCCCGCTTTCTTATCTCTGTAAGAGCTTTCTGAATGTAATCTAGCAAGGTCATCCTTGATCAAATTATGAGAAAGAAGCATTCAGGCTTCCTTAGCAGACCACAGACATACGATCCTATAACTGACTGAATGGTACAAGGAATACAACATCCTACCAATTTTCTGAGAAAATAGAGTTTGGGTTCCATAACTATCTATTTCATAATCTGTTCTAGAATTTTTTCAACAATTGAAGTCCACTTGCTGTCCTATAGTTTGGAAACTGTATGCTTCTCTTTTAGAAAATTGGGACAATGTTTGCCCTTCTTGAATCCCGTGGCACATCTTGTATTTTACAGAAACTTTCAAGGTCTGTTCAGTGACACAAGGTGATTCAGTGGTTGTTTCTTGGGGTAGCAGAGCTACCTTTTGTTTCTGACCATTGTGGTTTAAGCTTGGACAGCTAAGAAATCTGCAGTAAAACAGTGTATCTGTGTTGTAGAAAAAACAAATATCTATTTACAAAAACCAAATTCTCTCATTTTATAAACCATAACTAAAACAATGCCAAAATATGGAGCAAAACAAAGCAAATAAAAGCCAAGAACAAGAAGCTGTTGTCTCTTCCTATTTGATTTGGAACACAATTGCTTTGACCTACTCTCTCTGTCTCTCACAGCTAGTTTTTTAAATAGGCAAAGTCCCATTGCTAATAAAAATCCCTGCACTATAAGCACTATTCTCTTTAATACTCTATGACTGCATTTCTCCAGAAGAAGTGACACAGATATTGCCCAACTTTCTCCACAAAACTGTTAATAGTATGTTCTCTTTAAGTAGCGATTTTTTAAGACAATGGGCAATAAGACACAGTGAATTGAACTCGTTTGGATAATCAAAGTGAGGAGTGGAGGAGAGAGAGAGACAGAGAAAGAGAGAAATCAACAGAGAGAGACAGAGACACACAGAGAGAGAGACAGAGACAGAGAGACAGAGATGGAGACAGAGACAGAGAGAGACAGAGAAAGAGAGGAATGAACAAACATTTCTTCTAGCTCCAATTCTGTCTGAGTTGTTTATTCAGAACTCATTATTTCCATGTCTCCCTGCCCAGCCCTCACCCCCAATCCACATCTTTTCTACATTTCTATATTTCTGTAGAGTGTACCACCATCCGTACAGTTCCAGTTCACAACCTCAGAGACACCTTTGACTCTTCCATCTCTCTCACACATCATATTAAATCAGTTATAAAGTCTATTGATTCTATTACCTATACTCGCACCTCTCCATTCACATGACCACCACCACAGTTCGGTCCCTTAGTACCTTTTGCCTGGATATTTGCAACAGCCTCCTAATTGGAATCCAAGTTTTAATCCCTTGAGTATGCTCTCGATTCCTGTACAATGTTATAAAGATTTTGTATAAATTAGAGAGGAGGCAGAGAGGAGAGCTGTTACTGACTCTACTATGAGATTCCATAATGTTGCAATTCCATGACTTATTTTTTTACTACCTATTATATTCAAGTCACTGTTCAGGGTACTGATGATATTAAAATGAAAAATGACACAATTCTTGTCCTCAAGGAACTTATAAGCTATTGTACCATAAAAAATGGAATGTGATAGCATTCTGAAGGAGAGGCAAATTGGCACAGTAGAATGAGCCCTGACTTTGAAGTCAATGAATATAGGTTCAAAACCTGTCTCTGCTACATATTACTTGTGTGTCTTTGGGAAAAGTCAGTTAAGTTCTCTTGGGGCACAACTTTCTTATTTGTAAAAGGAAAGACAGGCTACATGGTTGCTTGGCTTATGTCCAGGTCTGAATATTTGGATGAGATCAATTCACAACATGTCATCAAAAAAGATGACACCTGAGTTATGACTTAAAAAAAAAGAATTTCAACTAGTAGAAGTGAGGAAGAATGAGTCTAAGTCACTAGGCATGGTGACCCTTTATTCTTTAAAGTTAAAAAAATCATGCCTTGATTTTCTGTGTCAGTGGAAACTTTTAAGAGGCCTTCTAAATGCTCTGTAATGATAATATCTATGCTTTGGGCTTAATGCTACTGTTTAGTTGATACAATCTTCATTGCTAATTACAATAAACAATAGATTCCATTCCTCTAAATGAGGGTTTATATTTCTTCTCTGCATGATGCAGACCAAAATGTCTCTTTGAGATAACGGAAAAGCAGAATAAAGAAAAACCCAAACTGATTTCAATATAATGGAATATATTGCAGATCTATAGCCTAAATGGGAGACAAGACCCAGACTTCTCAGCACAATTTAGGTTTAGGAGTCTATTGTTGTTCAGTCGCTTCAGTGGTGTTTGATTCTTCAGGTCCCCAGTTGGAGTTTTCTTGGCAAAGATACTGGAGTAATTTACCATTTCCTTCTTCAGTTCATTCTATAGATGAGGAAACTGAGGCCAACTTGTCCAGGGTCACATAGCTAGTAAGCATCAGCCACTAGATTTGAATGCACATAGATGAGTGTTCCTGATGCTCTATTCACTGTGCCACCTGTTTGCTAAAGATTCCCTTTAAGGATCTATAGCCTTTCCCTAATAAACAGAGGTTATTTAGCTGGATTTCTTTTTTTTTCTCTAAAAAAAAATTTTTACTTAAAGTTTTGAATTCCAAATTCTGTCCTTTCCTCCCTCCCTGCCTTTTCCTCTCCCTGAGATGGTAAGCAGTCAGATAGAGGTTATACATATGCAATTATGTAAAACATTTCCATGTTAGTAATTTTGTACAAGAATACTCAAAAGAAAAAAAGGAAAAAAAGTGAAAAAAATAGCATACTTCAGTCTATATTCAATCAATATCAGTTCTATTTCTGGAGATGGAGAGTATGCTTCATCGTTGACTTTTTGGGGTTGTCTTGTGTCATTGTATTGCTAAGAATAGCTAAGTTATCCACAGTTTTTCACTGAATAATATTGCTGTTACTGCGTAAAACTTTCTGCCGGTTCTGTTCATTTCATTATGCATCAATTCATGTAATTCTTTCCAGGTTTTTCTGAAATCATCCTGCTTATCATTTCTTATAGCACAATAATATTCCATTGCAATCATATACCACAGCTTATTTAGCCACTCCCCAATTGATGGGCATCCCTTTGATGTCCAATTCTTAGCTACCACAAAAAGAACTGCTATAAATGTTTTTATACAAACAGGTCCTTTTTATTCTTTTGGATGTCTTTGGGATATAGACCTAGCAGTGGTATTGTTGGATCAAAAGGTAAGCACAGTTTTACTGCCCTTTGGACATAGTTCCAAACTGCTCTCCAGCGTGGTTGGATCAGTTCACAATGCCATCAGCAGTGAGCACTAGTGTCCCTGTTTTCCCACATCCTCTCCAACATCCAACATTTTCCTTTTTTAGTCATATTTGTCAATCTGATAGGTGTGAGGTGGTACCTCAGAGCTGTTTGAAATATTTCTCTGATCAACAGTGATTTGGAGCATTTTTTTGGAGGGGGGAAGGCAGGGAAATTGGGGTTAAGTGACTTGCCCAAGGTCACACAGCCAGTAAGTGTGTCAAGTATCTGAGGCTGGATTTGAACTCAGCTCCTTCTGACTCCTGGGCTGGTGTTCTACTCACTGTGTCACCTAGCTGCCCCGTGGAGCATTTTTATATGACTATAGACAGATTTGATTTTTTTGTCTTAAAACTTCCTGTTCTTATCTTTTGACCATTTAGCAATTGGAGAATGACTTATATTTCTTATGAATTTGACTAAATTATCTACATATTTGAGAAATAAGGCCTTTATCAGAGATAACTCGTTGCAAAGTCCCATGCTCCTGTTTTCTGCTTTCCTTATAATTTTGGTTGCATTGATTTTATTTATGCAAACACTTTAAAATTTTATATAACCAAAATGATCATTTTACATCTTGTAATGCTTTCTATATCTTCTTTGATCCTAAATTCTTCCATTACCCATAAATCTGACAGATAAACTATTCCAAGCTCTCTTAATTTGCTTATGGTATCACCCTTTATGTGTAATCATGTACCCATTTTGACCTTATCTTGGTATACAATGTGAGCTGTTGGTCTATATGTAGTTTCTGCCATACTATTTTCCAGTTCTCCTAGCAGTTTTTGTCAAATAATGAGTTTTTGTTCTAAAAGCTCGGATCTTTGGGATTATCATATACTAGCTTCCTATGGTTACTTATTATAATGTAACTTGTACCTAACCTATTCCATTGATCCACCACTCTATTTCTTAGCCAGGACCAGATTGTTTTGATAATTACCACTTTGTAATTCAATTTGAGATTTGGCATGGCTAGATCACCTTGTTTGGCATTTTCCCCCATTGATTCCCTTGACATCCTTGAGCTTTTGTTCTTCCAGATGAATTTTGTTATGATTTTTTCTAGCTCTATAAAATAATTTTCGATGGTTTGATTGGTATGACACTGAATAAATGGATTAATTTAGGTAGAATGGTCATTTTTATTATATTGGCTCAGCCTACCCATGAGCAATTAATTCATAGTTTTCCAACTGTTTAGATCTGATTTTATTTGTGTGAAAAGTATTTTATAGTTATGTTTATATAGTTCCTGGGTTTGTCTTGGCAGGTAGACTTCCAAGTAGTTTATATTGTCTACAGTTATTTTAAATGGAATTTTTCTTCTATCTATTGCTGCTGGACTTTGTTGGTAATATATAGAAATGCTGATAATTTATGTGGGTTAACTTTGCATCTTGCGACTTCTAAAGTTGTTAATTATTTCAAATAATTTTTTAGTTGATTCTCTAGGATTTTCTAAGTATACCATTGTATCTTCTGCAAAGAGTGATAGTTTTGTTCCACCATTGCCTATTCTAATTCCTTCTGTTTCTTTTTCTTCTCCTTGCTATAGCTAATATTTCTAGTACAATATTAAATAATAGAGGTGGTAATGGGCATCATTACTTCACCCTTGATTGTATTGGAAAGGTTTCTAGCTTATTCTCATTACCTAATGCTTGCTGATGGTTTTAGATAAATATTACTTGTCAGTTTAAAAGTGCCATTTATAACTATTCTCTAGTGTTTTAAATAGGAATGGGTTTTTTTCTGCATCTATTGAGTTAATCTTATGATTTCTGTTGGTTTTGTTGTTGATATGGTCAATTATACTAATGGCTTCCCCAGTATTGAACCAGCCCTGCATTTCTGTATAAACCCCACCTGATCATAGTGTGTGATCCTTGTGATACATTGCTGTAACCTCTTTGCTAGTATTTTATTTAAAAATTTGGCCTCAATATTCATTAAGGAAATTAGTCTATAATTTTTTTTTTCCTGCTTTGTGTCTTCCTGGTTTGGGTATCAGCACCATATTTGTGTCATAAAAGGAATTTGGTAGGACTCCTTCTTTACCAATTTTTTTCCAAATAGTTTATATAGTATTGGAATTAATTGTTTTTTTAAACGTTTGATGGAATTCACTTCTGAATCCATCTGGTTCTGGGGATTTTTCCTTAGGAAGTTCATTGATAGCTTGTTCAATTTCTTTTTCTAAGATTGAGTTTAATTATTTTGTTTTTTCTTCTTTTAATCTGGGTAATTTATATTTTTGTAGATATTCATCCATTTCATTTAGATTGCCAAATTTATTGGCATAATTGGGCAAAATAGCTCCTAACAATTGTCTTAATTACCTCTTCATTGGTGATGAATTCACCCCTTTCATTTTTGATACTAGTAATTTTATTTTATTTTTTCCTTTTTTAAATCAAATTAACCAATTGTTTATCTATTTCATTTTTTTATAAAACCAGGTTTTACTTTTATTTATTAGTTCAATGGTTTTCTTTCAATTTTATTAATCTCTCTGATTTTCAGGATTTCCAATTTGGTATTTAATTAATTAGAGATTTTTATTTTGTCCTTTTCCTAGTTTTTTTTTTTTAAATTGCACACCCACTTCATTGATCTGCTTTTTCTCCATTTTATTTATATAAGCAATTAGAGATATAAATTTTTTCCTAAGTACCAGTTTGGCTGAATCTCATAAATGTTAATATGTTGTCTCATTGTTGTCATTTTCTTTGATGAAATTATCAATTGTTTCTATGATTTATTCTTTGGTCTACTTGTTTTAAGGACTAGATTAACTTCCAATTAATTTTAATCTCTTCACATTGTCCATTGTTGAATATAATTTTTATTGCATTATGATCTATTTTTTCTTTTCTGCATTTGGATGTAAGGTTTTTATGTCCAAGTACATAGTGAATTTTTGTGTAGGTGCAATGTACTGTTGAGAAAGAGATATATTCTTTTCTATTCCTATTCAATTTTCTCCAGAGATCATATCTAACTTTTCCAGAATTTTATTCACCTCCTTAATTTCTTTCTTGTTTATTTTTTGATTAGATTTGTCTAGTTCTGAGAAGGGAAAGTTGAGGTCCCCCACTGGTATAGTTTTATTACATATTTCATCCTGTAACTCATTCAGCTTCTCCTTCAAAAATTTAGATGCTATACTATTTGATGGACATATGTTTAGTACTGATATCACTTTATTGTCTATGACACCTTTCAGCAAGATATAGTTTCCTTCTTTATCTCTTTTAATTAGATCTATTTCTGCCTTTGCTTTGTCTGAGATCATGATTGATAACCCTACTTTCTTTACTTTAGCTGAAGCATATTAGATTCTGCTCCAGCCACTGACCTTTACCCTGTGTGTATCTCTCTGCTTCAAAAGTGTTTCTTGTAAACAATATACTGTAGGATTCTGGTTTTTAATCTATTCTTCTGTCTTTGTTTCGTGGGTGAGTTCATCCCATTCACATTTGTAGTTAAGATAACTGTGTTTTTCCCTCTATTCTATTTTTCACTTGTTTATCCTCCCCCACCTCTTTCTCCCTATCACGGGTGGGAAACCTGCAGCCTTGATGCCACATGTGGCCTTCTAGGTCCTTAAGTGTGGCCCTTTGACTGAATCCAAACTTCACAGAACAAATCCCTTTAATCAAAAGATTTGTTCTGTAAAACTTGGACTCAGTCAAAAGGTCACACACAAGGACCTAGAAGGCCACATATATCCTTGAAGCTGCAGGTTCCCTACACCTCTTACCCTTTCCTTCCTCACAAGTGTTTTACTTTTGATCACTTCCTTCCCCAATATACCCTACCTGTCCCTTTTTGCTTCTTTATAGGATAAGCTAGATTTCTACATCCACCTGAATGTATAATTTATTCCCTCTTTGAGCCAATTTTGATGACAGGAAGGTTTAAGCTTTGCCCTCCACCCCCCCTCCCCTTCATTATAATAGGTCTTTCATACCTCTTTTATGTGAGATAATTTACCCCATTCAATCTCGCCCTCCTTTCTTCTTCCAGTGCAACTTTCTCACCCCTTTATTTTGTTTCTTTGGTCTCTCATCCCATCAAAATCACCTTTTTATATCCACACACTCTGTCTACAAATACTCCTTCCAATCACTCTTAAAGTAATAAAGTTGTTAAGAATACAGATGTTATATTGCTGTACAGAAATATAAATGGTTTAACTTTATTGAATTTTCTTATGTTTTCTCTTTCTTGTTTCCTTTTTATGTTTCCCTTGAGTCTTATATTTAGAGGTTAGTATTTTTATTCAGCTCTGGTCTTCTAATTAGAAATGCTTGAAAGTCCTCTATTTTTTTAAATGTAATTTTTCCTCTGAATGATTATATTCAATTTTGCCGTGTAGGTAATTCTTGATTGTAATCCTAACTCCTTTGCCTTTTGGTATATTCCAAGCCCTATGGTTCTTTTATGTGGAAGCTGCTGAATCCTGTGCAATCCTGACTGTAGCTACATGATATTTAAACTGTTTCTTTTTGGCTGCTTGCAATACTTTCTCCTTGATCTGAGAGCTCTGGAATTTGGCTATGACGTTCCTGGGCATTTGCATTTTGGGATGTCTTCCAGGCAGTGCTTAATGGATTCTTTTGATTTCTATTTTGCACTCTGTTTCTAATATATCAGGGCACTTTTCTTTGGTAATTTCTTGAAAGATGCTGTTCAGAATTTTTTTTAATCATGGTTTTCAGATACTGCAATAATTTTTATTTTACCTCTCCTGCATCTACTTTCTGGTCATCCATTTTCTAGGTCAGTTGTTTTTTTCAGTGAGAAATTTCACATTTTCTTCTATTTTTTTTTTGCATTTTTGATTTTGTTTTATCATATCTTGATTTCTCATAGAGTCATTAGTTTCCACTTGTTCAATTCTGATTTTTAAGGAATTATTTTCTTCAGTGAACTTTTGTATTTCTTTTTCCACTTGGGCAATTCTATTTTTTAGGAAGTTATTTTCTTCAGTAAATTTTTGTATATCTCTTCCCATGCTATTGGCTCTTTGTTCATGATTCCCTTGTATTATTGTCATTTCTTTTCCCAATTTTTCTTTTACTTCTCTAATTTACTTTTAAAAATGTTTTAAGGCATGGAAAGATGATGTGTATGATTCATGAGACCTCAATATTTGGGTAGCTGAAGGGAATATGCATGTGTGTATATGTATGTGTATATATGTATATGTTTATGTATGTGTATGTGTATGTATATATGTTTATATATGTGTATATATATA
>JAQQSZ010011533.1:0-12228 GCA_028646595.1 Phalanger gymnotis | reverse complement strand
TCATCTCTTGAAACAAGATCTCTTTTACCAGTCATCTGTCTTAGGTAATATTTTCTATATGTTAACTAATTTTTTGTTCCAGTATATCAATGCACGGGCATCTTATCTACGAAAAATATATGTGAGGAATAAAATAAATGTAAGATAATGGTTTACAGAGAAATACTGATACTATTTTAATATTGAACATATGAACATTTGGTGTGAGTCGTTGTAGAATTAGAGATCAAGAATTATAGCTGGAATTTGAAAAAAGAAACCACAGAAGCCATCTCGTCTAAGCATGTCATTTTACAGATAAGGAAACTGAGTCTCAGGCAGCTTAGGTAACTTGCCTGGAGCCTCGTGCTTGGTTATAATATCAGAGAAGTGGACATGGCCCATTTTTCACAGAGGGCAACATAGATTCTATAAAGTTTAGTATACTAAAGGGACCATTAATGTAATGAAAATAAGAGTACAAATCTCCCCTACAAATTGAACTAGTAAAAAAAAATTGGAGTAACCGGACAATCAGGCAAACTGTTCTCCACTTGAGTCTTTGCTAGTCTCCTCATGGTGATATCAGCTCAGCTGATTCTCTTTTATTGCCATGTCACCACAGTCCTTTATCATCCTCTCTCTTCTTTCCCAAAGCAGGAATGTTATAAGCCTTATCTTGAAATGACTTGTCTCATTGAAGGAGCTTCCCCTGCTCTGTTGCCCACATACTCCTCTCTTCTAGTTTTTCTTCATCTAATTTGTTCTTTCTCTCATTTCACTTCTGTTACTCTTTTTTTCACAACCATTTTTTTTCTTTGTTTGGACTCTTTTTTCACCTCGTCCTTCCCCTCTCAAGTCTTCCCCTCACGCATATTATATATTATTAGGTTTAGCAAACAATAAATGGAATATTCCTACCAAGTTGTAAGGCGTTTCTGTCCCCAACTTATATTTTTTAAAAGTTCGATTAACCCTTTTATTTTATTATCTGGTTTTGGATGAAAGCCATGTGTTTGTTAGGAGTAATTAACTACAAAGACTGAGTGACAATATGATGTAATGGAAAGGAATCGGCCCTAACATCCTGAACACTGGTAGAACACTGGGCTTCGAATCAGGAAGACTCACTTGCATGAATTTAAATCGGACCTGAGACACTTTCTAGCCGTGTGACTCTCGGCAAGTTACTTAAACTTGTTTGCCTCAGTTCTTCATCTGTAAAATGAGCTGGAGAAGAAAATGGAGCTCACTGCTCCAGGATCTGCTACAAAGCCCCAAACGGCATCATGAAGAGTCAGACATGATTGAAACAAATCAACAGCAGAGTAGGAAGGACCACATTGGAGCATCTAACGTGATGCATAATGGAAGAGAATATTCTCGACAATATACTTTACTCATAGGCACCCAGACTTTGGAAGATGTCTAGTGGTGGTGCTGACAAAGGGGAATGGGGGCTCACTACCTACCATGGCAGATCATTCTTCTTTTGGATAGCTCTAATTGTTAGGATATTTTTCTTTCCATGCAACCCAAAGTGTTGTCTTTGCAACTTCTACCAATGAGGTAATGTTCTTTCTCTGGAGCTCCAGTTCTACATCACCATCTAGTGAACTATTGGACATTTGGAAGTGGCTGCTCTATGGTCAACTCAAACTCTGCAGGACTAAAATAGAAATCATTATCTTTTCCCCCCAATCCCACTCCTATTCTGAACTTACCTATTCCTATCAGAGTGGGGGAGAGGGGCAGGGAGAAGGAAAGAAATGAGAATTTATTAAATACCTGCTGTGAGTCAGACACTGTGCCATGCTCTTGATAAATATTATCCCAATGGAGCTCCATCCCCCCAGCCACCCCAGTATAGAAATTCATCCGCCCCCATGATTACTCCCTCTCCCCAAATGTCCAGCCACTTATCAGATCTGGATGATTCTGGGTCTGCCCCATCTCCCACATCTGTTCCCTTCTGGAGGAGGTCAGGCTCTCCTCAACTGTCATCTGAACGATGACAAAAGCCTCCTCACTGGTCTCCCTGCCTCTGTCTCTCCTTTCTCCCATCCACTCTCCCTACAGCTGACGATAGGATGTTCCTCAGGCACGCTCTGACCTGACCTGGTCAGTGACCTCTTTTCTGGTCCTTAAGGTCCCGGGACTCTAGGATGAGATCTGACCCCTCTATTTCACAACTAGCTCAGACCTTCATTTCTAGGCTTTTTAAACATGGCTCACTTTCATGTAGAAATGCAGTCCAGCCTTTGTTTGGACTCTTCTTGGCCTTTGAACTGGCCTTCTTCTTGCTGTGCTTTACACATGAGCCTCCATCCATCTCTCTTCTCCATTACTTTGCACAGGCTGTCCCCAAGACTGGAATATATTTCCTCCTCTTCTCCTCTGCTTCAAATCTCTCATTTTTCTTCTTCCAAGCTCATCATCAGTCACATCTCCCACCTGGGGCTTTTCCTAATCCCCCAAGTCCTGGTGCCTCCCCTCCCAAAGAAAATGCCTTTTATTTCTTTTTAATATAAGTTGACTATACCCAATCTATAATTTATGGTTTGAATGTAATTTGCCATTTGGAACACATGTGCACATGTTGTTTGTGTTAATAGAAGGTAATCTCCTTGAGGGCCAGGACTGTTCAGTTCCTGTCTTTATGGCACTTAGCACCAGCACTCTGCCTTGTCCTTAGTGACTTCTTGAAAATACTTTTTGGTTGATCGACAGGGTCAGAAAACCCTTGTTTGAGTCCACACTCAACCATTTATTTAGTGGGTCTTCCCTATACTGCAATTCCCATATCCTTAAAATCTGGGTAATAATATTTGTCCTGCTTATTCCCTGTTGTGAATATCCAATAAGACAGCACACAATAGCCAGTTCCTATATGGGACTTTAAAGTTTGCAAAGCACTTTATGAATATCTCATTTCATCCTTACAACAGCTTTAGAGGTAGGTGCAGTTATTATCCTCATTTCACAGATGGGAAACTAAGGGAGGCAGAAGTAAATTGCCTTGCCCAGAATCACACATAAATGTCCAAGGAACACAGATTTTCTCGCCTGCAGGTTCAGCTCCCTCTCCCTTGTGCCACCTGACTGTCCTAGTAGATGTCAGAAGGATTTTTACAAATGTAAATTCCATTGCAAATGTGAGTTGTTGCTATGACACTATAAGTCAAAAGTCCTCACCTTGAGATATGCAAAATTTATTTCTCTGGGGCTCAGTTCCCTCATTTGTAAAATACAATGTAAATTACCTTGCAAGGTTGAGATGAAAGGAGGAGAGGCAATAATTGATGTAGAGGACCTTGCTAACTTCATAGCACTAGACACATGTGAGGCAGAGAGAGCCAAGGTAGGATGAGTAAAGGGTTGGTCTCGGAGCCAGGAAGTCTGATCTCTCTCACTCACCCTGGCGCTGAGACCCTGAGAAATCACCTTATGTCTCAGGGTCCCAGGGGCAACTTTCTAGGATTCTGAGTTGCAGAGAAGGTGCACTGGTAGAATTTATTCCTCTGGAAGGACTCCATGTCAGTGAGACCTTGAAGTTGAGGTCCTTTTTCTTTCTCCTACAAATGCGAGCTGTTATTGTTACCTGAGGTTCCTGAGCACAGAATTCACTGGAGACAGAAAAATATTCCCCCAGTCTTAACGGAACAACCCAGTGAATCTGGACACTTTAGTGTTTCCTGAGTTCTCTCTCCTAAATATCAGGTGATTAAGGGTGACTGATATGGACATGTGAACATAAAACAGAGGGCCATTAAACAGAAATAAAACTGCTTCTTCTTCCTTTTTCTTCTTCCCTACCTCCTTGATTTCTCCCTCCCTTCCTCTTTCCCTTCCTGTCTTCTTTTGGCTACTTCTTTCTTTACTTTTTTCTTCCTTGTTTCTACCTTCTTCCTTCCTTCCTTCTTTCCTTCTCTCTGTCTCTGTCTCTCTCTATCTCTCTCTGTCTCTCCGTCTCTGTCTCTCTCTCTGGCTCTGTCTCCCTCTCTCTCTGTCTCCCCCTCTCCTTCTCAGGTATCAAGGGAATTTGTTTTGTTACGCAACTTGTTTTCCTGGCATTTGTTATGTGTTATGGCACTTATTTTCTTTCCTTCTGAAGTGAGTGGAGGAGGGGTAAGAAGCATATTTTAAACTGAAAATAAAATGAAATTGAATTTTTAAAATGTTTCTCAAACCTCATGAAACCTATATGTATAAGTAGGTATGTATGTATATATATGTGTATGTATGCATGTATATCTGTGTGTCTAATTAGAGAGAAAAAATAAAAGAGAGAGGGTGACACGGACAGAGACAGAGAGAGAAATTTAATGCTGTGTGAAATAAATTTATTAATTTGGCGTCCTGAATCCAAATTTTGGCTTTGACAGTCCCTGGCTACATAGATACAAATGATCTGAGTATCTTAGACTTGGTTACATCATCTGTGAAATGAAAACAATAAATCAGTTATTGGAATGAAAACATTTTAAAATTCAACAGCACAGAACTTTGGGTACCCAGTTCTGGACTATAACTCCTGTGCAATGCATGCATGTTGCCACCTTGAGAGAAATTAAAAACATGGACACAACCTAATTTCATTTTTTTTTCTTAGAACAAATTCTGTGGAGGTTGACAATATGTATGTGTGTGTGTGTATATATATATATATATATACATATCTATATTTATATATATATATCCATATCAGTATATATATCTCATATAAACAAAAGCTCTTTGGAGGGTCTTCAATAAGTTTTTAAGAGTGAAAAAGGGATGTGAAACCAAAATGTCTGAGAAAAACCCTGACCTAGTGATATGCTCTGGGTTATATAGCTACTATGTATCAGTGAACATACTGGCTATATGTACCTAGGACACTGTGTGGTGTAGTGGATAGAGTACCAGGCATGAAGTCAGGAAGATTTGTCTTCATGAGTTCAAATATATCCTTAGACACTTACTAGCTGTATCACCCCGAGCAAGGTATTTAACCCTCTTTGCCTCAGTTTCCTCCTCACACCTGTAAAATGAGCTGGAGAAGGAAATGGCAAACCACTCTAGTATCTTTGCCAAGAAAACCCCAAATGGGGTCACAAAGAGTTGGATAGGATTGATCAACAAAAACAACAACTATTCCTTCAGGTACCCAGTGCCTTTATTCATTGCTCTCCTTGGCTTACTAAAGCTGACTCTGCTCTCCTAAGTCTGTCTTTCTCAGACTATGCTCTCTTCTCTATTGTTCATCAAAACATACTGTAAGGAACATAATAAACCAATTTTAGTTATGGTGTTTAAAAACAAGCTCAACAGCACCATAGAAATGGAGGTTAATTCATTTACCCAAGTTCCTTCTTCATTGAAAAGACAAAGATGCCACAAAGTAGAAAACAGAACAAATGAATTGGGGATTTCTCTCCTGTCCATTCCACAGGAGTCTACAACCGTGAAGCTCTTTCTTGTAGCTTTTCTTATGGCTCTTCTGGCTGTCCTGGCCGTAAGTACTTGGGGAAATGGAGAAGGGGCTGGTGTTGGGAGTGATCAATCCCTCTTTCGAACAATAGTCCTTTAGCTTCTGTAGACTTGTCTTTACATTTGTATTCCCATGTCTCTGGATTTTATTTCATTTATTTTGTTTTAGTATCTGTATTAATCTCCGAAGAATCTAGAAAAACTCCTTATTGCTGTAGCCTCAGCTAAGTAACTCTTCATTTTATACTCACAGATTTTTCCTGCCCTTTAAGGGACAAGATCTATATTTCTCCTAACAAAAGTGAAGATAATGAATGTTTATCTAGCTATTTGTGACAAAATTCTGCTCTCCCCTCAGTGTAGTGGTAACTCATTCTAGAACCCAGAGAGTTAACTCAATTCGTTGCTTGGGTTTTGGGATTTTTCTCCTGAAATGCATAACTGAGTTTTTTTTTTCCTTTTCCAGAGAGCTGACCATTCATCTGAAGAGGTATGATATTTTCAAATAAATGCAAAGTAGCTTAATATTCAGTAAAGTATATCCTTAAAATATTTTTTTTTCTTTATTTGAACAGAGATATAATGGTTTGCCTTATCCTAATAAGGTAAAAGTATAATTTCCTATGTTGACATGTACGGTATTAGATTTAGCATATTGCAATTTAATAGTATATTTCTTTTTCTTTTACCTTTCCCCCATCCAAATGTGTAATCACTCATCATTCCTAAGTAAATAATGATTTAAATAAAGCAGAAATAGATATTTGTTCCATTCATGGGGAGACTGGTAGGGGTTTACATGGTCTGAGTACACAATCTCCGTTTATTTATTTTCTGGATTCATTGATTGGAATAGAATAACTCCATTGCAATAACCATGTCAAATCAAGTGAAATGTTGAATGATAAAGCATTATAGAAGACCCTCCGTATTATGGTATAGGCCTGGCTCTCCCTTCCCCCACTCCCCACCCCCGGCAAGACTTTCTGGCTTGGAATAAAGAAACAGACATTGTTCTCCAACTGTTAAATCCTCAATAAGAATGAACCTCTCAGACATTCCTCTCTGGCAATAGGCCCGAACAAAGGATAGAATACACTTCCACTAGGAGACAGATAGGTCCTGAACAAAGAACAGGAAATATTTCTGACAATGCTTTTTGAGGACCTAGCCAGTTTTCAAAAAGCAAAATGACTGACAAGATCTTCCCCTCCCGAGGGAAGTGGCTACCCTCTCTGACAGAGAACACCCAGGACAGTTAGCAGTGAGTCTCCCCTCTCTGGCAGGAAAAACTTTCTTTGTTCAGCATCCTATAAAAGTCACCACGTGGGGCAGTTACATTGGGATCTCACCAATAGGGATGACGCTTAGCCTGGGACCATCTTCCATTTTGGGGCCTTGATCGAGCTGTGTAAAACTGGACCCCCACAGCTTTGGGAGGATCAAGCGCAGGAGTTCCCCCAAGAGGTGAAGAATCTATGTCGTCTGTGTCTTTGTCTTTATTGTGTTAACTGTGTTTGTTAGAGTATTTCCCCTGTCTTTCAATAAAAATTTTGTTCTGTTGGGAGTGTGCCTTATTGCCAGTGCAAATCCGAATCTGAACCTAACTTAGCTTAATCAAACAAATGTTTACCGCAAGAAATGATACCAACATTCAGTCTCTTTTCCCTGCTTTCCTAAATTGTGCATACAATTGCCCATGATTCTATACTACTTCACTAACTCATTCCAAGCATAGGAGATATCAGAGGTGTGTTCTCTGGACTTATGGATGTTTTAGGGTTTTCTGCTCATTCGTGGAGTCCTAACTGACTCATATTTACATGTCTAAAATCTTGCACAAAGGAAGATATGAATAAATATTGGCTGAAATGACTTGATTTGGTTTGGTTTTGGTTTGGAGAGTGAGGAGTTGACCTATCTCCTCAAATTCCAAACACCTGATTTAATGGCTGTCCTATCTACTAGATTTGGGCCCCTAAATTGATTTCTGTCCACATTTTTGTGACTAAACAGAATAATGTTTATACATAGACTTGCTGGTGCTGAAGTCACTAAGGAAAAGGGATTTTTGCCATCTCTTCTAAGGAATGAAACAGTTCTCCCTTTCACTGACTCCTGACTATATCTGAGGAGCTTGAGTTAAACGCATTTTCTCAAAGCACTCAGCTATTGGATTCTACCAAACACCAGGGATTACTCAATGGAGCATAAAGAGTTCTGTCCACAAAATAGGATGATTTTATCCTGAAAACAAGTCTTTCATTAATTCTTCCTGTCACCTAGATGGGTTTTTGTGTCAATGTCCTTCAAGTGAGAATAGATTTATTAGAGGCTTCCAAACTGATCTTAAAGAAGGCTTTCAGTTTTAGTTTCAGTTTACATCAGTGAGCATTTTTTTCCCCAATCACTGTCATCATTCTATCCTAGTCATTCAGGCTTCCATCTGCTGATTATTACCTCTGTGACACTGAACAGATCACTTCACTTTCCCTGTTCTAAGTTTCAGTGACATTGGACTAGATTTATAAGGTCTCATTTCACTCAGTCTAGGAATCTCTTGCTGTAGATTCATCTATAAAATTTGTTTCTAAACTCTGTCCTTCAGAGGTCACAGTGTGTCTTTCGCAGTATCAGAGACCCAGAGGTAGAAGGACCCTTACAAGCCATCACATGTAACCCCTTCATTTTACAGTTGAGGAATCTTGAGAATTGAGAATAAATAACTCAGCCAAGGCCACAGTATCATGAAAATCCTTCAGATTATGGATATCCTGAAAATGTTGAAATTGTACCAGAAGAAGTACCTCAATAAATAAAGGTAAAGACAAGTGGTGCTTACTGAAATCATGGTGGATGGTGTCATGGAAAGAATACTGGATTTTGCATTAAAATTTCTGTTTGAACTTCAGATGTGCCCCCTCAATAGCTGAATGACTTGGACCAAGCAGAATCAGAATGCCTCTTTTCCTGCAGAATATTTTGCCGAGTCCATTCTCCATTGAGTTACCAAAGGGAGATTCCTAAAGCTTAGCTGCCAGAGGTTCTCTATTATGTCCACAGTCAAATATAAAATCCAAAACATAAAATCACATATAAAAATTTCCTTGGACATTGCTCCTAAATAGCTTTAAGTACTCATAGCAATGATAACAGGAACAGATCACCCCCCAAAAATATCATGGAATGTGATAAGGCAACATTTAAAAAATTTTTTTATTTTTAATTTAATTTTTATTATTTTTATTTATTTATTTTTATATACATTTATTTTATATATTTATTTTATTTATTTATTTTTATAATATTTTATTTTTAATTTAATTTTAATTTTTTAATTTACAGGTTTGCTTGGAAGACTGACTCTATCTTTCTATGAATCTACAATTCTACAAATTTGTGAATCTCTCCATTGGCCTACTTATCAGCCTCTATTATTGAGCATTAGACAGTAGCTCCAACCTTGTTAGATCAACATGAATCATTCCTCCAAAGGAATAATGCTCTCCTTCACATTGTCCATATAATAAATTCAACTCACAGCATACTGAATTTCTGTTTTACTTATTTCCATTCTTTAGTTCTGATTTGTTGATGTTGATGAGAATAGCATAAGAAAAAATGTGAAGCTTCTTGGTCAAAGAAGCAGAGACAGCATTTAAGAACTGAGATTTTAGGTTGAGACGACATATCATACATAAGAATTTTTATATATTCATATGCCTGTTTGCAATATGTCACCATAGGAAAAGAGTCATCTTGGAGACAGGGGCACCTGGATTCCAGTTCCTGCTTTGTGACCATTGGTAAGGCAGTTAACCTGTCAGTAGTCCAAATAACTATCGAGAATTGCAATTGATAGACAATGGTGATCTCCATAGGCAAAAAGAGAGATGAAAAAACAGGTCTGCAAAATACAATATGTGTATAACCTGGCTCCACTGGTAGAATGTAAATTCTTTGGAGGTAGATACTATTTAATTTTTGTTGGTGACTTTTTGCCTTTCTTGGTATTTCCAGAGGCACATAGTAGATGCTTAATAAATGCTAGCTTACTGACTGTCTGACTCCATTCCTAGACCTTAGAAAGCCTGACCCATTGTAGTTTGCTTAATAAATAAAGATTGGTTGATTGAGTTGAACCTTTATTATACTGACACACTACCAATTCAGTATGAACTTTGGGGAAAAAAAGAGCACATTCCATTTTTTCAATCTAAGTTTGATTGAACACACACATATAGTTTGGCAGAAATATACATCAAAGTCATCAGGGAGGGAAAGGGAAGATTTAGGGAGTTGTTCCGGGTTTTTTTTTCAATCATGTTCAACTCTTTGTGATGTCACATAGAGTTTTCTTGACAAAGACACTGGAGTAGTTGAATGGTCACATGCCCAAAGAGAATTCACAGAAGATTATTAGTAGTAATTGGGTAGTTCAAAAGAAAGCTTGAGTTTGGAGTAGACCTGAGTATGATATAATTCTAAAAAGCAAAACCTCTGAGAAAATGTATAAAGAGTAATTATCTTACATAAATGAGGTGTGAGAGGTAGGACTGACATAGAAATTACATGGGGTAAAGGGGCTGGTAGTTCTGGAACCCTACTTTCATTGGGAATGGGTTTAAGAGGGAATCATACATACATATAAGAAGGGAAGAGAGGATAAGAGAGGGTTTTTTTAGAGGGGAGGGTGATTAATAGGATAAAGGGAGTTTAAGAGGGTGTTTAGATTAACAGAAATGGGAAGATAAGGGTGAGATCCTTGGAGGGGGACTAGGTTAAGTAGTAAGAGGGTAATGTAGTGGGTAGAAGTACAACTGAGAAGTCAGAGGGATGAGAAATAAGAGACACCCACAAGTACAAAATAAAGATCAGGAGTAGAATTTATTAGGGAAAAAAGCAGGGGTAGTTATCATGGTCTCGGAAAAAGTTGAAGGTAAAATGGATTTAATCAAAAGAGAAAAATAATGAAACTATACTGTATGTTAGCCATATTAATCAACGTTGTTTTAGACTATTTACAATAACTAGACAGTATAAGGTTGGAGTATTGCTGTGGTATAGGAAAAGACAAGATGGTAGAACAATATGGAAAGACTCAGACTTATGAAGGAAGAGGTTATCCACCCTTAGAGAAACAGAGGACAGAATAGTACAGTCTTACATAGCTGCATATGAATATATGTATAAATATGATTATAGATATATGTTAAGTACATGTGTACCAGCAGTGGCGTGAATATATGATGAAATAATGGACACAAAAAGACAAAGACATGGGGCTAGGCGAGTCGTATAGTCAGGCTATAGACTGATTTTAATGGAGTTACTGACAGTATTTTATACAAGTTAATTACTGAGTCATCCAGACTTCAAAGAAGAGTACAATAAAGCATTGGTTAAGTTTTTTATCTCCTTGTTCCTAGGAGTGAGACACTATTTTTCCTCAAGGCTAACCAAATTGAAACATTTATGTTCTCTTGCATATAGACAACCAGACTGAAACATTTCTGTCATCACCCATGTGGGTAATCAGCTACAAAGGCAGGTTTTCTTTGCCAAGTCTTCTTATCCTAAAAGTAGCCTTGCCATGCACAGGCCCATTTTCAATTAACCCTGCCGTGCAGAGGTCTAAGAGGCCTAAACAGGATATAGCTGGCTCCCCACATATGTGTATGTTTATACTTACATATTTTGTGAGTATATGTCCATATACATGTATGTTTGCATATGTATATAGATGTGTGTATATATAAATACATATATATATCTAGAGACATATATATATGTTTATTATATATATATGTATATGTATATATATATGTATATGCCCTTAAGTGTAGCCTTCTTGGGGGGGAAGAAGGGAGAAAAATAACAAATTACAAGTGCAAGCAGAGAACAAAAGAAAATTTACAAAGAAGCAAAGAAAAAATGGACAGCTCTGAAGAAAATGCATAGGATGTGCTGAAGAGGTTTTCTTGAAAGGGAAATTTATTGTTGCATATTTTAAATTCTCTCTCATGTTCTGCTGTGCACATGACAATGCTTTTTTTTCTTTTCTTAATTTGTTTTTAAGTTTTAATATTTAAATTTATATGTTCTCTGATTTCTTATTGTGTATTTAAGTTTTAGTATTTAAATTTAAAATAAACTTTAAAAAATAACATTTCTGGAGCATTTACATTGTTGGCTGGAGCTCAGGCTGTTTGAGCTTTGGTATATTCCCAGCATTGGTCAAAAGACATCCTGTGAAATCAGTGTGGGTTTATTTGGGGGAATTAGGCTCCCTGAAGTTTCCCTACCAGCCTATCAGTACTTATTTCCATTGGCTTCTCTCCTTGACAGTCAAGGTCGAAGTGACTATTTTGGCTCATTTATGTGTTTATTCATTTCTGTCATTTCTTGGGCCTTTTGAACTCAACTTTACTCTTTTAAATATGCCCAAAGACACATCTTTTGTCCAACTGAATGGCCTCTCTCAGTGGAACTGAGAGTGGAGTTGGGATGCACCATCCCTGTTGCTATGGAATTATAGGTCTAATGTTGAACTCAAGTGACTCCTTTCTCCATTTTTGTTGGCATGGATCAGTGTTGACACAATCCATTGCAAGTGGTATTGTTTCTGGCTGCCAGTATTTTTTTCTCTTTTTCTAGTGGTCTCTTACCACTGTAACCAAAGGCTCAAAATCTCAGCCTCTCAATTCATCTATTACCCAGATTTCAGCCTCAAGGAAAATCTAAACCATACTTCCTTTGGTTAATTCCTCAAGCTAG
>JAQQSZ010011532.1:0-12228 GCA_028646595.1 Phalanger gymnotis | reverse complement strand
CTCTAATTTGCTTTTCCAAATCCTTTTTAAGCTCTTCCATAGCCTGAGACCAGTTCATGTTTTTCTTGGAGGCTTTTGTTGTAGGCTCTTTGATTTTGTTGACTTCTTCTGGCTGTATGTTTTGGTCTTCTTTGTCACCAAAGAAAGATTCCAAAGTCTGAGTCTGAATCTCAGTCCATTTTTGCTTCCTGGCCATGTTTACCAACCAACTACTTGACCCTTGAGTTTTTCGTCAGGGTATGACTGCTTGTAGAGTAGAGTGTACTTTGTTCCAAGCTTGAGGGGTTGCCCTGTTGTTTTCAGAGCTATTTCTACACAGCAAGCTCTGCCACACCAGAGCTCCTCTTCCCCCAAGAATCGCCAGCCCAGACTGCTACTCAGATCTTAAGCAGGCTCTGCACTCCAGCTCTGATCCACCACTTAATTCATCATACCAGGTGAGCCTTCAGGAAGCAACTGCAGCTGTAGTTCTGTCCTCAGAGCTGCACCACCTCCCCTGCCCCCATGGCAGTGGCTGAACTGCAAACTCCTTTCACTCTGTCCCCTGAAGCTTTTCCCACTAACCTTCTCTGTTGTCTTTGGTGTTTGTGGGTTGAGAAGTCTGGTAAACTTCACTGGTTCAGGGCACTAGGGCCTAATCCGCCCGGCTCCCGGTCTGGTTGGTACGAGCGCAGCCCATGCTGGGATCTGCTCTACTCCGCTCCCAGCTCCCTGCGATATAGACTTTACCCAGCGACCATCCAGGCTGTCCTGGGCTGGAGCCCTGTTTCTCTCTGCTATTCTGTGGGTTCTGCTGCTCTAGAATTTATTGAGAGCCATTTTTATAGGTTTTTCGAGGGACCTAGGTGGGGGCTCACGCACATCCCTGCTTTCCAGCCTCCATCTTGACTTTGCCCCCAGTGCCAGGTAACTTTTAAAAAAGCTTTCAAATGTTTTTTACTGTTTTTTAGAACCTACCTCTAATTTCTTAGAATGGCAATCAGAATGTTTTTGAAATACTTAGTTCTTCTAGACCTGTGAAACTTTGTATTTGAGTGAATTTTTATGTTGATTTTATTTGGGTAAAAATTAGCTTTGTATTTTAATTATTTTAATTTAATACCAAGTAAACTGACACCGTGATTAATGGCCTGGCTTTAGACTAAATATTTATAATGGGAAAACAATAGAAAACACAATTTCTACAGTTCTCCAGTTGGCAGTGTACAAGTTTATCTATCTGCCTATTGTTAGGATGATACTTAAAAAGCATGCTAGATATGAAAAATCTATCATTTTTTAAGAAGTACTAAGAGGCTTCAGCTAAGATATGCTCCATTGTCTGAGTTAACCAGGCACACATTAGGAAGCTGGCCTGGAGCTTCTACTGGCTGTTTTATACTCAGGTGACAAGAAAGTGAGATCAGTAGTCTAGGCCAACCAAGTGTTAAGAATGGTCTCAGTATCTTTTATGGAAAAACTCCCTAATTTTATTGGGATGTGGGGTTAGGATACTACACCTGGAAACCTAACCAGCATTTGCAACGTTTCTGTGTAAAAATCCTCAGAGCACATCTTTATCTAGCTACCCAGAGCAGCTACGGGAACTAAGACGAAGAAGCAAAGGGGGAAACAGTTTTTAATGAAAGTGGGGTTACATACATGTGTGGAAGACTTAGAGAGGCTAAGTTTCCATTTAGTTGATGATCCTTCACTTATGCCACAGGACCTCGGATCATAAGTCTCCTTACCACCTAAACCCTGAAGAAAGGAAAACATCCTTCTTTCCTGTTCTGTTGTGGCTATCAGGTCCAGAGTTATTATTTTTTTTCAAAGTATATCACCAACAACAGGAATAGAAGCCAACCAGCATTTATTAAGTGCCTACTATATCTTTCCCTGTAGTGGAAGCTACCTTTTGAGAGAATATTTTTCGCTGTGTGGTGCTCAAGGGAAAATCTGCTCTGTAAGTTAGGGATTCTTAAATCAGATGTTCCTATGTCAAGAAGCACCTGTATAAGCCTGCATTAGTTCTCTAGTACATAACCTAGCCTAAATATTTCATTTTTGCCTTTCTTTGCATAACTTCTGCTATATTATTAGTAATGAGGTAAACATTTTTTTGACTTGAACCAGCTAACTGATAATGGTATTTCCCTGATTTATGATCCTTCTTGATTCAGGGACTCTTAGTTGCAGATCAAACTCTTTCCTTTTTTAACCACCTTAACCATAAAATGTCTTTACTGCGGCCCACTGGAAAACCTAATGAAAGCTTGCTTATGTTTCAAGTTTAGCTTCCTTCTAGGCAATTTATTACTCTTGGCATCACTAAGATATCTTACATGAAATCTTCCCAGGTCTAAATGAAAAATTTATGTCTATATTGTACTTTCTATAACAAACGTAAGGAACACTTGCAAATATGCTAAATAAATATAAAACATCAATATATTTTCCATATAATTACATATGAATAAGCTTACCATTGACAGCAAATTCTTTCCTCCACTGAAAACTTTCATCAATCATCTTCAGTGTTTCATCTACCACATCGTGCCGCCAACACAAAAAACTTTCAACCCAAGTATCATCCTGCTGCAGTTTTTCCACATCTCGTGAATCATACCTATCTGACTTATCTGTGAAAAAACAATTAATGTCATAAACAGGAAAAAATTGTATGTTGTACAATTAGATTTACTGTTGTTACAGTGTAATTCATAGGTTATTTGTTGAGGACAGATGAATGTATTAAGCCCAAATGAAAATTCAATTTAAAAGTATAATGAAGATTTTTAAGTGTGGAAAATACAAAATTCTTCAAGGGGCATATATTTAATTCATAAGATTTAGAGCTGGATGGGACTATGAGGCTCATCTAGTCCAAAAACTTCATTCTTCAGATAAGGCATCAAAAAGCCTAAAGAGTTAAGCACCATCTCCAAGGTCACACAGTTGCCAAGTATGACAGCTACTAGCATTCAATCCCAATTCCTTTGACTTAAAGTTCAGTTTTGTTTTGTTTTTCCCCAGTATATATAATACCTATTAAATGGAATTATACTTAGTAATATAATACTTTAAAAAATAACACTTTACATTTAATATTAGCAACTTTGGAAGAGTATGAATTATTTACATGTATTCTTTCTCTTAACAAAACTGAATATTTAATTTTTCCTTTATGCCTAACTATGAAGAGATTACTTTACCAAACAAACTTTGAATAAAATGTACTTTAGATTTCATTAAGCTAAATGTTGAGCATTTCTATTTTCCTGTATTTTTTGTTTTACTTTCAAATCATTTTAAGTTGATGCCTTCTGTTTTTATATCACCCCCCCCCCCCACTTCCTGGGCAATATACGCTTCTCCCACTACAACACAAGGAATCATCCCTGATAACTTCTATTCTTCCTTTGGCTAAGTACACCAGCAACAGTTGTGAAAGGCCCCTCATCTGGTTGTTGCCTTTTTTTTAATGGTATAAACTTTTATATTCATGTTGTCTATTCTTTTTAAGCTTATTTTGGCATATAGTGTAAGAACTGGGCTAAATCCTGGTGATCAATTAATCAGTCAAGGCCAACCATAACTAATAAATATCCTAATTATGAGTCATTCTTTATTTCTTTAAAGAATACTTTGTAATTATATTTATATAAGCCTTAAGGGTGTTTTGGTAAGCTGATTCTGCATATTCTTTGGTAAAAAAAAATCTTTTTACTACTAGAAATAAAAATTGTGCGATACAAAAAGTTTTTGAAAGTCAAAGTTTCAATCATTATTTAATTTAGATTTATTAAGCTCTCCTATAGCTTTCTTCTTCCTACTAAAATTTGTGACCACTGATTAATTGCTTCCAAAGAAGCTCAAGCTTCTAAATTTGATAAAAAGTATAATGGTTCCACAATACAAAGTTCTGCTCCTAACACAGCTTTATTACAGGTGACTACTTAACCTTTTTGAGCTGTGGTTTTCACATATGTAAAATGGGAATAGACTTGTAGTGCATTCCTCAAAGGCTATTGTAAAGATCAAACTAAACCTAAAGTTCTTTAATGATATATAAAACTGAGCTCTGGCTGCCTTCACTATCCATAAGAACTATATAGTGTGCCTTTACTAGACAAATGTGATGAATGAAAAGGAAGACCTTCGATTTAGCATCATTTGCCTTTCACTATAATTTAAATTTTATTCATTAAGAGTTTTGTCTTCACTTCCCAACATATACCTCTCCTTTGAGCTTATACTTAAAACAAACTAGAAAAGGAGATAGTAACCTTTCAGAAGCAAGGTAACAAAGCTACTAATCCCTTTGGGAGACAAGAAGAAAAGGGAAACTCAGGCAAAGTGGGTAACAGAAAGACGAAAGGAGCACCAAAGACAAACTTCATCTATTCAAACTTTGCCTAAGGCTTAGTGGACTTCAAGTACCTACTCAGTCATAGCATGCTGATGTCACTTGAAGAAAAGACCTTGGAGGCTTTGGGGTTCTTGGGTTCCAAGCCACAGGCCCATGTTACAGATCAAATTTATAACAATGTCTTTTTAGTACAATACTCCTGAATGGAGTCTCTGACACTGTGAATGTTGCCTTAAATGCAGTGTGTACTGGTAGGTGCCAGTCTTAGATCTTCCATTTAAAGGTGTGAACTAGGGAAGATAAATGTGGGCCCATTTCCTCACATCTAAAATGGAAATAATACGTGCCCTGCCTACCTCACAAGGTTTTTATAATGACTAAATGGGATAACATATATTAATGTGTTTTGAAAAAAACTAAATGTACTCAAAACATATTATTATCAAAATTTACAAACTTATGCGTGGTTGTGTTTTCTTGTGCCAAGTAGTACCCTTATTTTCTTCATCTGTAAAATGACCTGAGGGAAAGGATGTTAGCCTAGATGATGTCTAGTGTATATTTCTTCTATTCTGTGGTTTTGACTAGTACTCACCAAAGCACTTACTTGTTTATGACGGATAACTTTAATGAATACCTTTGCTAGATCATAGAACACAAGCGTCCAGTAGTTAATGTCACCCTTAATGTTTGGCTTATACTTCACCTGATTGCAAAGCAGTCTTTGCCAGTACAGAGGCTTGGGCAGATAGTTGTAGCCTGTGTTTCTCCTCTGCAATTTTTATGGGGTCCTCAAAAGCAAACTTACTGTCAGGCCTACTCATGCCTGTGCTTTCCCTTCACAAATGTTACTAAATTTTGTAAATGAATCCTAGAAGCATTCATTTTGACTGTTCTCAACTATTTCTATTTTAGACATTAACTTTAAGACTTTGGGTTGGTAAGTAGATTTTTAAAATTCAAGACCTTGAACTGTAAGATAGTAGTGGTTCTACAGATGGCCACATTGGTATGTGGTTGAAGTTGAAATGAAAAAGGAGAAATTAAACAGCTTGAAGAATTTATGGTCTTGAATTATAAGGGACTGTCAATATGTATAATGAAATCCTCAAAGATGATGGCAAAGAACAGCACAGAGAGAAAAACAATGACATAAATGGATGATAGCAACAAGGATGGGGGGGGGAATAATACATGGGTTTCAAAAGAAATTGTCCCACTTTATGAAATTGACAAAGTTTTAATGAATGTGCTATTCTCAGTGTAAGACCAGGTTTCATACATCCTAAATTCCTTCAAGACAAACAGATTCAGGATTGAGAAGTGACTTTAGGCTTATCTCATTTTTCAAAAGCTATTTTACAAAGCAGAAAACTGAGAAACAGGGAAGATAACTTGCTCAATGACACACTGCTAGTCAGTCTCAAAGTCTGGTCTAGAATTTACATCTCCTTGGCCTTTAGTTCATTATTCTCTCCATTACATCATGCTGCCTTCTCTCACAATGACATAATAATGTTCTCTGGAAATAGGAATTCAACTTATAGGGCCAGCAGGCAAGGTTTTGGGAAAGTTGGCTGCTTCCTTGTTGGTACTTCCCTAGCCTTGTACTGAAGGATGTCTTTAAAGACACTTCCACGAACAATATTATTTTTCAATTAGGTTACTTATGCCTAATATGGAATATAAAGTACAGTTTAATTTGTTGGTGTCCTCTCATTCCCCTGGTATAGGTAAACTTACACTGTTTTGCGTAAAGCGTTGTCCAAACTGAAAAATGGGAGGGTTCTTGTTTTTTCCCTCCTCTTCCACAATGATTTATACAACCCTAAATGAGATTTTTTCCCTCAATTTCAGGTGAAGACTTTCTTCAAACTAATACCTTACTGGCGTTCCTTATCCACAACCTTATTGCACCACCTACATCTTAAGTTTGCTAAGGTTTCTGCATTCCAAACAAATTTAGGCCAGTTACCATTTCTTTCCTCCTTTCCACTCTCTACATGAATGAAAGGCATTTTACAATGGATTTAAGACATTGATACAAGAATTCTTTTTGAGAGGAAAACTATAAAGATCATACAACAATCTAAAATAAATATCAACGCAGGTACACAGAACATTTAAAATTAATTAATTGTATACCAAGCTGTTGTCATGTGACAACAATTTTTCACAGTATATTTCTATAAACCACATGTCCCACATTTAAAGTCACTAGTGATTCGGAAAGATAGCTTTCATACATACATACATATATACATGTACATATACATATATATCTATATATATATATCTCTATATATAGAGATATATATATATATATATATATATATATATATATACACATACCTGAAACAGGTTCTGGACAGCTCTCAGGTATAATTTTTAGATTCACCAAAGTGTCAAAGTACTTAAGGATCAATTAATTGCTTAAAGGATCCAGTGTGCAATATTTTATTTAATGCTTTGTGTTATATTTTCCAGTTGTGAACCAAAGCCACAAAACTTCAAGTCTTTTGTCCTGTTCTCTGCCGTATTGTGATGTGTTTAAATAAACATCAGGTTTACAGTACTACAAAAGGGAGGGAGGGAGGGAGGAAGGGAGGAAGGAAGGAAGGAAGGAAGGAAGGAAGGAAGGAAGGAAGGAAGGAAGGAAGGAAGGAAGGAAGGAAGGAAGGAAGGAAGGAAACATACTATTAATAGATAGTAACTTAAACATATAAATACATCCCACATCATTAGCAGGAAAAGAGGTGATTTACTCTCTAGATACATCAAATAGTGCTTAATATATGATGAAATAGAAACAACTGTATGGCTAACCATCACAGAAAAATCTGGTACTGATGTGGAATAGACTTTCAATGGGAAGGATAAAGTTGAAAACGGACATTTTAATTCAACAAATATTTATTAAGCAGCTGTTTGCAAAGCAATAGATAAAATGATAAAAAAAAGGATGCAACTTGTCTTCAAATAGCTAAAAATCTAATTGGCAGTAGGGCACTATATGATAAAAATTAGAATGTGATAAATTAGTAGAGGAGGTATAAACTTACAATTAGTATGAGAGGTCTCAGGAAGGAAAGAATAGTTTTGCCAATGGAAAGCACAATCTAGTACAATAAAGATAACATCAGCTGTACGGAAAATAGATACTATGAGGCTGTCAAGTAAAGAAATACTCTGATTAACTGGTACCTACAGTGGCTCAAAGGCCCAGGTAGAAGTTAGTCACAATTTCTCAGAAGAGTGGAAGACAGGACAGGGAAATTACAAAAGAAACGAAGTTTTAGGACAAAACTTTCACAAGCCAGAAACCACTTCGAAAGACTTTTACCCAGGTTAGTTAAGGTCACTGAAGATGAAGGTATTTCAGTAAGCTACTGGTGCCACTCCAAAGGCTTATGTACCAGCCTGAGGCCTTTGGCAGTGACAACTTCCTGTTTCATCACATCTTACAAATAATATTGGTTGGCTCGAGGGAAAGTAAAACTTTTAGCCTAGAAAGGATTAGGTTAAGAGGCATATTTAATAATAACAACTGTCATTAATATAGCACTTTAAAGTTTACAAAGTGATTTACTCACAATTACGCTGTGAGGAAGAGAAACCAGTATTACTTGATTTTACAGATAAAGAAAACTGAAATCCAGAAAGGTTTAGGTGACTTGACAATGGGTACAAAGTTGATGTGGGGTTTTAATCCAACTCTATTTCAAGTCCAGTGCTCTTTCCCTTGTTTAATGCTGCCTGTCTCCAAGAACTTGTGAAATCTTCAGCCTACAGAAACTAAATCAGCCTTTTCTGCTAAAAGATACAAAGGCAATTTGAGGTTTATACTACTGTCTCTCTACATTAGATGACTATTATAAATATTTCCTAAATGTATTAATTTTTTTAAAAAAATTACTTCTAGCTTATAAAATTTTTAATCAAAAGCTTTATTCAAAAGAAACACCTGTTGATATTTTTCATGGCCTTGTAAGGTTGCTAAGACACAAAATCTTTCCTTCAAATTTATTTTACCACCTGGATTTATTTTGCCTACTTCAACTCAGAAACAACTTTAACTTCATATTTTTATGGAGACCACTTTCAAAGAATACTGATTCTCTAATTGTTAAATTGAAGATGTATAATCAGGAAAATAATATTTCTACAAAATCATAATTACTCTTAAACATACATAGTCAAAATCTAACAAGATAATTCATCAATGAACTATGACAAGGACTGTCCAAAATATGGGCTGCATGCAGCCTGCAGTGCGATTTTATGTGTCCCACCAGTGGGTTTTAATTTTCATGAGCGTAAAAATAAAATAATAATTTGCATGGAATGTGTATTAGATTTTTTAATTCCATCACTAATAAATAATATTATTGATGTTAATTTTCTTTGGTGTTTTTAAGCAGTATTATGGATGGAACATATTGCACAGAATTTTCAATCGATCAGTGGGATGCTTTCTGTCTGTATGATGCAGACTGGTCAGTATGCATCTACCTTTATACTGTTGTGTTGTCACTTTGTGGTTTTGTGTTTGCTTTCCTGCTTTGCCTGTCGTATTAAGGATGTGCATTCCCCTACTTTCTATTATTGTACTGTATTTTTTATTCTGGGTGCAGCCCTCAAATAATTATTTTATTTTAATGTGGCCCTAAGATAACCTAAGGTTGGACAGCCCTGAACTATAAGCGTCATTAACATATTCCCTACTTGCTTTGCTGAAAGGGATACTTGCTTGCCCTAAGAATTAAGCTAAACTTCAATTAATCACTAAACAAAAATGTTTTTCATTCTCCAACTATGCCAATAACAACTAAGTGTTCGTTAAAATGGATCAATTTAAAAGGCAAATGTAAACATACAATGTTAAAAGGAAAAAAAAAACAAAAATTGTCAAAATTAAAGGGATGATATATGAAATGAAGGGAGATATGTTAACAGACACGAGTTCCTTCAGAGAATTTCAGATAGAAATATATCCTTCATTTCTATGGATTCTGATCATATGAAACTTCTTAAAGAGGTAATACGAGTTATTTTGATTCTAGGCATGGTTATTGTTCTCCTGAGTAACCATTTGGTGCTAAAAACACAGCTGAAGACAGAAAGTTTCTTTAAAGGCAGAGCCAAGATAGCAGAGAAAGGCAGATTTGCCTGAACTCTCCCAAATTCCCCTACCAACAACTTTAAATTATGTGCAAAACAAATTCTGGAGCGGCAGAACCCACAAGAGGAGGGGTGTTAACTTTGAAGGTTGGCAGGAAAAGTCTATTGCACTGGGGTGAGAATAAAGCACAAAACATCAGCAGGCTTTGGGGGCAACTAAATCTTCAGCAGTAGCTTCCAGAACTCTCAGCCCACAGATAGTAAAGAGGTCAGAAAACTGTTCAGAAGATGATTACAGGGGTCCCTTTGCTGGCACTGGATATAAGACTCTTGTTGCATTGCCCATAGATGGATCTGATCTCAGTCTTGGGTCTCAATCTCAGGGCAAGGAGTAGAACATGTAGACACAGGGAGTGGGGACCCTGCTCACAATTCCATGGTGGAAAAGACTTCTTGTGATCATTCACAGACCAGAGCACAGGCCAAGAAAGTAGTAAACACATCTCTCTTTAGATTATACCAGTTTGAAAAAGCTGAAAACTTAAAGACCCCAAGAACTAGCTCTGAAACAGATAGACAAAAAACCTAAAACTTGGGAGAGTGCCCCCTTCATACTAAATAACAGCCTAACTTTAACATAAAGTTAAAAGTCAAGAAATAGGCAAGAAAAATGAGCAAACAATAAAAAAGGACCTGACCACAAAAAGTTACTATGTTGGCAGAGAAGATAAAAACACAAACTCAGAAGAAGACAACAAAGTCAAAGCCTCAAAGAAAAATGTGAATTGATCTCAGGCCCCAAAAATAATTCCTACAAGAGCTCAAAAAGGATTTTAAAAATCAAATAAGATAAAGGAAAAATTGGGGAAAGAAATAAGTGATGAAAGAAAATCATGAAAAAACAAAGAGTCAACAGCTTGGTAAAGGAGGAACAACAACAGAAATACTGAAGATGATAACACCTTACAAAATAATAGGCCAAATGATAAAAGAGACACAAAAATCCAGTGAAGAGAAGAACTCTTTTCAAAAGCAGAATTAGACAAATGGAAAAGGAGATACAAAAGCTCAGAAAATAATTCCTTAAAAATCAGAATTGGGCAAGTGGAAGCTAATGACTCCATGAAACGTCAAGAAACAGTAACACAAAATCAAAACGACGAAAAATATAGAAGAAAATGTAAAATATTTTTTCAGAAAAATAAACTAACATGGAAAACAGATCCAGGAGAAATCATTTAAGAATTATTAGACTACCTGAAAGCCATCATCTTTCAAGAAATTAAGAAGGAAAACTTCCCTGATATTACTGATCATCCTCTTGAAAGAACTCTCAAAATGAAAACTCCTAGTCACTTAATCTTTTTTGCCTTAATCCACTATCGAAGGAAATGGCAAGCCCCTTTGCCAAGAAAACTCCAAACAGAGGTAAAGAGTTGGACAGGACTAAACAATAACAACAATATGTAAATATTGATGAATTAATTATTCTCTTTTGGAATCTTATCCTGAAATTCTTTAACCCCATATTTTTTCATTGTGTTGATTTTTATTTGTGCTCAGTTTCTCAGGGTCTCTACCCTCAGGGATGGGGAAATAGTTCTTACAGGAAATTCTCTTTTCAGTTTTTTAATTTTTTTTTTAACTTAGGACATTTCTTGCTATTTTAAGGCTCTTGAGGGTAGAGCAAGGCCTATTAACAACAACTCTTAGCATTACTGCCAGAATTTTCCATTCTGAAAGGGTGGCCAGTACTAATACTAACTTCATTCTCCCCTACCCTTAAGACTGGCTGTGCAATCACTGCAGATGGGTAAGATCATAAACTTCACAGAACCAAGAAGAAGGTGAGGGAAACAAGCAGCGACAGACAATAGCATGGCTGATGAAAGTCGTTGGGGGATGACTACATCTACAGATAGCTCTAGTAGCGTTTTGCCTCTGTACCATCATGAAGACCTGAAAAAATGGAAGTCTGAGTAAGGGGAGGGAAGTAAGATACACCCAGTGCAAAAGGGAGAGAAAAGTGAGGGAGCCAGCACCCAAGTTCTGTGCTAGTTTCCTATTCCCACATGTAGCAATTCTGTGCTTAGACACTTCTCACTAGTTCTCTAGGGAAAAGAACAGGCACTTCTCTATGCTCTTTTACTTTTGTCTGTTCCACTCTATATGATGAGAAAATCAGTTGTGGGGAGGAATTTTTTGGGAGGATGGAGCTCTCTTCCTTCAAGTCTTATATTCCTAAGGAGGAGAACGGCAAGGTCAACTTCAAGCAAAACTATAAAACGGGCCAAATTTTTCCTCCCATTTCCTACTTTCCCACTACTTGTCCCTTTTCCACATCTGGACACCTCTCATGAGGCAAGGTTCACTATCATAATACCAAAAATTCCATTTTGAATGTCAAAACTGTCTGTCAGCAACAGTGTAGTGGAAGTTTTTTTTTTAATTTATTTTTAATATGTTTGGTTTTCAGCATTGATTTTCACAGGCATTTGAATTACAAATTTTCTCCCCATTTCCTCTTCCCCCCACTCCAAGATGGCGTACACTCTGGTTGCTCTGTTCCCCAGTCTGCCCTCCCCTCTGTCACCACATTCCCCTCCCATCCCCTTTTCCCTTCCTTTCTTGTAGGGCAAGATAAATCTCTATGCCCCATTGCCTGTGCATCTTATTTTCTAGTTGCAAGAAAAAAAAAACTTTTTTACTTTTGAACATCTATTTTTTAAAACCTTGAGTTCCAAATTCTCTCCCCT
>JAQQSZ010011531.1:0-12228 GCA_028646595.1 Phalanger gymnotis | reverse complement strand
GTCTTCAGCTCCTTTGGCTCCGGCTTTATCTTCAGCTTCAGCTGTAGCTGTCTCTGGCTCCAACAAGTCTCAATCTCCAAGCTGTCTTCTCTCCTCTTATAGAGTTTTTGATGTCATCAAGCATCATCTGAATGACCAGAACTTAGGCTCTGGTGATTGGTTCTTGAGTTAGCCCCTCCCCTTAGGACCCTGGGAGGTTCACATCCACATAGATTAGGTAAACACCTAATAGAGGTTAGTGCCTGGGGCTTAGCACTTAGTAAGGCATGGCTCTGGAGTTAGCACCTCTCCTTAGCCAGCCCCACCTTGGGCCCCACCCCAGTCACCAATCCACACCCACATAGGTTCCACATCTAATAGGGGTTTGGGCCTGGGGCTTAACACCTAGTAAGGCTCAATGAAATACACTGAATTACTCAAAGAAAACAAAGGCCATTTTGTTTACCAACACACTAGTGGAGGCCAGTCCCTACTCATAGAAATAGATGGGACCTTTGGGCACCTACACCAAATCCCATACTTTACAGATGAGCAAACCGACACCCAGGGAAGGGGAAGGACTTGCTAAGGTGACCCGTCGGTCACACAGCCCGAAGAGCTGACTGTGCTGGTCCTTCAGTGCTCCAAGACCCCAGGGCCTCCTTAAGGAAGTTCTCTCCCATGAGGAGGCTACTCCCAGCCCTGCCAGCTGCTGCCACAGCCTGTGGCTGCTGCCACCTACCCCATGAGGTCCCAACTCCAGGTCCTCCTTCCCTTGCTGGGCCAGAGAGCGCTGTGTGGCTGGGTTCAGTTTCTTTTGCTGATGCCACAGTGTTTTCTGCTCCCACTATATCTTCCTGGAGGGACAGGCAAGTGATGCTAAAGGGGGCAGCTCCTCCATAGGTTTCTGTGTTTGTTCATGGGTTCCAAGGAGTCCTTTTATTGTCCATATTTCCATTGTTTTCTAAGTCCCATTAAACTAAGACTCCTTCACAGCATCTGGCTGTGGTTTCTGATGACCTTTCTTAGGCGGTGTAGAAAGGTCAGAGCTTTAGAGTTAGAACAGGCCTCAGACGCTACCAAGGCTGATTCCTCCCATCCCCTGATTTAGAGAGAAGGAAAATGAGGCCCAGAGATCTTAAGTGACTTGCCCAAAGCCACACAGCCAGGAAATGTCAGAGCTGTGTTTCAAACCCAGGTTCTCTAACCTCAAATCTAGACTTTTTCTTCTGTATCACGCCGTCTCTCAGGCAAAGAGAGATATGTTTTTTAGAAGTCTGTAAGTGGAATTTCCATCTTTCCTCTGGGGAATGCAAATGAGTTAGTATTGATTACAAAGGGGGAAATATATTCTAATATGTAATATATATGCATATATGTATATGCATGCATGGACACATCCATACATAGCTATATTCATAACAGGCCTCCTCCCTCCGTGTTATCATCTTTTATTTCCTTCCCCACATAGAATCTGAGTTAGCATTCTTATGTAGGATGCAAAGAGGAAAACCTTTGCACGTGCCTCCATCAGAGGACCCTCAACCCACACTTGAGAGCTCGATCCAAGGCATGGCCAGGCTAGTAGGTGTCAGAAGCAGTATTCAAAGTCAGAACTTCCTGCACTCTGCCACAACCTGTAACCTTGTTATTTTATTAAACTCATGCTTATCCTAATTTTAGTAGCTCTTGGGGCAAGGTTGATTGCCATTCTAAATTAGACTCTCCTCATATATTCTTTAACAATTCTACAATTGCTTGGCTCTAGTCTTAGTTATTTCTTTCTAGGTTTTCAATATCCTAGATCTGATATGTCAAAATGGGAGGGGGGAAGGGCAGATGCTGCCCCGACTAGATCAAAATACAACTGGGAAATGTTTTAAAAAAAAAAATAGAATACAATATAGATGCTAATTGTGGTTTTCTAGGGCATTATGGGCCCACAGGGACCTATTGCTGTTGGATGTTGACCCCACCATAATATAGATTATAGAGTTCATTAGATGGTGGCTGTATTTTATTTTTTTTTATAAACAACTCCTTCTCAAATGCCTAGTGCATAATAGGTGCTCAGTAAATATTTGATTGATTGAATATCGTCTACCCAGATAGCCTCAAAACAGATGATCTGACCAGATGAAACTGGATCCACCTAGCTTTGCCATCTTGAGTGAGTTGTCAGTTGAGTGCAGGATTTTAGGCTAGACACATATTCCATCGCTCTCTTTTATTGAGTTTTTAATTAAATGGTTTTTAAGAATGGCTGTTACTCAAAGACAATGTATAAAAGTTGTAGATCTTAAAGAGTACACTGCAGTGACTGTCAGAGATATTGCAGGGGCTGTTGGTGTGGTACAGTCAATGGTTTCAAGCATTATTAAAGCCCATAATGAAATAAGTCATTCTGAAAAGCAAACGTAAGTGCAATAAAAACCCAAGAGCAATGCCAAGAACCAACAACTAGTACTTCAGAAGAGCCTTCTTCTGAATCTTCAGAAGACAAGCAGAGCCCTTGAGAGGGACCTGCCAGCTGGAGGGGCTGCTAACGATTTCCCTGAAGTGTAGGACAGAAAGAAAGTGTTTGTCGTGAGCACGTCAACTGGCAGACTGGAGTACTAAAAAATGAATTGTACTGATTAAGTTCACTTTTTATTTCAAGAACATACCCTAAGTCTTGTCAGAAGAGATCCGGGTGAGTCTGCAAGATTTGTCATTTTGATCACACAGTAAAACATCCATCTCCCATTTAAAAAAAATTTTTTTTAACTTCCATTGATCTTGGAAGACCTCTTCATTGAATAAATTATAAAATCTGATAAATATATTGATATGCTGGGAAATAAAATTGTTCTAGAATTGTAGAAATTCTCAAATGGAGATGGAATACTGTACGATGATGCTTATGTAGCAGCATGGGTCATGAAAAGTTAAGCAATTTATTACAGTGACTGAGAGAAACAGGCTTCAAAGGCCCAAAAACTCATCTGATTTTAACTTCACTGAACATCTATGGGCTATTACCAATTCTAGACTTAAAAAAATGGTCTTCTTCAAAAATGTATTTAATATCTGGGATATATGGTTTTATCATGAAGAATTAAAGAACATGTCTCAAAATCTTGTGAACTCAATGCCGAATTGTATAAAACAAGTGATTTTTAAAGTGAATGGGGGCCATCCTGTATAGTAAAATTTTAGGTTGTAAGGTTTTTTGGATGTCATTACATCTAAGACATTTTCTTTGTCTCAAGTAATTCCCACAGTACTGTAGCTTCACTCAGGCACTGCAGCCTTGAACAATATGAACAAAAGAAACACAGAGGAGTCCATATGTAAAGTCGGGTAACTTTAATGGGTTTATTTTCATTGGAATCATATCATTGAGGCTGAAATTTCAGTAGTTCATTATTTTGGATACAATAATACAGGATCTGAAATTGCACAGACACAGGGATCAGGTGCGACACCTCTACAGCTAACTGGAATACACATGGGAAAAGAAGGGCCAGAGTTCCCTACCATGGTGGAACCAAGCACTGCCATCCACTCTGTGATGGGCTACAGTGAACGCAATGGCGTATTGACACGTCGGTTTTGCTTTTTCAAATCGTCTCTTAGAGACAAATGTAGAATAGTCATTATAAAACCCTCTGATGAGTAACAGGAGAAATGAGGTTGCCCCAAGGTTTTATGATTGTTCTCCTGGCCAACTTGGCTTTTGACCCACTATCCAACGTGTCAGAGAGCCTTTGTGGGAAAGTCTCAGGCACAGAGATGTGCAATTTCCTACCCTGAACATAGGCTGATGGCCCTGAAAAGGCTGACCTACAACAGACGATCAATTCAAGTATTTAAAGTTCAGAGACCAAAAAATAATAATAATCTGTTGTCATTCTTATAAACAAAAAAATGCTAAAGATCCTTCTTGATTGTGAAATCTCAACTATTGAATATTAGAAAATTGGCCCTTGGAAGATAGAATGTTTTGAGATTGCTTCCATTGACCAAGGATGTATGATTTCTAATTTCTTCTAAAATTGGACTCCATCTGCTCTGAGATGTGATCAAACCAGAAAAGATTTTGATTTTCTTTGAATTTACTCTGATTTGGTTATAATGATAAAGAATTTCTGGTCCTGATGAAAATGATCTTCAATTCCCAATACTGGCACTATGAATCAACTGGGAAAGGGATTGGGTAATATACTTCTGGTAATTCAAAAAGCACTTATTAAGAGCTGGCTACATGCCAGGCATTGGCATAAAATGACATGTAAGAGCATGCAGATGTGGAGATAAAAGAACCTGCTAAGTCCATGCCCTCAAGGACCTTACAGCCTAATGAATGGAAGACCTTGGAGGCTGGCTACTCCAACCTCCTCGCGATTTAGATGAGGATGAACTTGTAAGTGACTGCTGGGATTCACGCCTAACACTTCTCACTCCAAAGCTGGCAGCCTTTGTTACTTTCATGAAAATGCTTTAGATACCTGTAGGGGTCAGCTGGCGACATGACTGTGACTAGTTTAGTGAATGTGTCTATCTACTAGGCAGTTGGTAAGGAAGCTCAATGGTTGAGGATCTGACAGAAGAGGCCTGGGAGGAAAATCAGAATGGTTTCCAAAGGAAAGACAGGCATTATTTAGTTACATTCCTAGGATGCAAAATTGGAAAGAAAATATAGATTGCAGAGGAAGATTTGAGAAGGGCAAATGGTTATCCTGGACTTAAATAGTAATTGCCAACTATTCTTAAAGGGGGTAGGCAGGGAGAGACCCTCTATGGCTGTCACCTTTCTTTACTTCACAGCCCTATGGGAAATGATATTCCTTGGACAGCTTGAAAATGCATTCTTGCAAATGATTTCCATACTTGACGAATGACAGGCCCTGTTCCATTGTGCATGAAGATGAGAAAATTCAGTTCAATTAAGCATTTATTAAGTGCCTACTGTGTACTAGACCCTATGCTAAAACTTATTTCTCAGACATTCATACGTTGAAGCTAAAATGTCTTCATCAAGAAAAGCATTGGGTCTCCTTAGCTAGCATAAAGAAACTCAAGATGCCAAGGGTAGGTCACTCACTTTGGCATATTTCAGGTAATTTTCCTACTACTAGTTTCCATGTCTGTTTCACATTAATATTTTTGTCCGGTCCTATGATTCCAACAGTCTAGGGAATTTCCAGTGAGGAGGCTACCCCACCAATGCAGATCCCTGATTGCTTTGCCATTTACAGTCTTAGTTCTCTGAGGGCACTCAGAGGTTGAGTGACTTTTAATGACCGGGAATGTCAGGAAAGGGCTTAATCTCCCTTCTTGATCTTCACTCCTCCAAAGGATTGTCTTCCTGACACTATCTCACCTCTGACTCTCTCACTTTGTATAATCAAAATAAACGATGGATACTTTAATCAGCATTTGTCCTGTGCATGGAGGAAGTCCAGAAAAGGGCCTAAAATGTGCGATCACAAAACTGTGATAGACTTTTAAGATCATCTAATTCAACCCTGACATTTTGCAAATAAGGAAACTGAGACCCAGAAGTGCCTTGCTCAGGGCCACCTGGCCAACGGCAAAGCCGGAACTGTGGAATCCAGTTCTACTACACCATGCTTGCAATTTAAAAAAGAAAGAAAAGAGAGAAAACAGAAGTCTCCTACAAATAGCGGCTCTTCTTTATTTCTTCAAAATGTATCTTGGTAACAAGAGGAAACAAGGCAAAGGTTCTGAAAGAACCAGATCCAAACGACTTGGGGATGAACCCCGATTCCTGGTACTGACTGCTGCTGGGGCCGCAGGAAAGGCCCTTTCTCCCTCTGCAGACCCTCACAATTCACCCTCAAATCTACATTGCTATGACTCATTACTCAAATAAACAAGAATAGAGTTTGGCAAACATGCCTAACCGCACATGAAACATTTTCCTTGAAAGCTACTAGATGGTATTTCTTTTGACTGTTTTTATGACAAACTTAAAACTAAAAAGTCCAAACCTCTGCTAAGTACAGCTGTTTAGAAAGCTGATATCATGATTCCTACAGGTGAAGTTCATACAATCCACCAAAGCCCCTTCCAAATCTTTTTTTTAAAGAGATGATGGGTCCGCTATTTGCAGGGATGGGTTGGGGGTGAAGTTTGGAATTTCCATTTTTATTTTGCCATAGAAAACAAATTGGTGACTCCTATGTTTGGTCAAGATGTGAGGCTCAAGGCCAAGCCTAGGACCTGGGATTGCCACGAGCCAAGTTTTCAGCCTGGATAATGAGGCAAATGCAATATCAGAGAAAGAGCTGATCATTAGAAATGGCATTCTTACTGTTTCCATATTACTGATCAATGAGAAACTCAAGGACACACTGGTGATAAATGCCATCCCTGCCTCTTCTCTCACCTGCTGTTTTGTAGCCCCCTGGGAACCAAAGAAAAATGAGTCCTGTGGAGCTGTTTCCATCCCTCATAGTCTTCCCATCTCTTCTCTAGAAAACGTCTGGCAAGAGGAGGAGGGGAGATGGGTCTACCTAAGCATTCCTTTTCACAGAAGTTAACCCAGAGGAGAAAAGAGAGGAGTACTTCAGTAGAATGTGTCATGGTTTGGGAATCCCCTCCTATGCCACTAACTGGCTGTGTGACCTTGGGTAAGACACAACCTCTCTGGGTCTATTTTCCTCATTTGTAACATGAAGGGGTTGGACTAGAAGGCTCCAAGGTCCCTTCCTGCCCTAACTCTGTGATCCTATGATGGCTGTCCACTAGGGATTCTTCCCTGGAGGGGAGGAAAGCCCCTCAGAAGAGCAGCTGCCCAGGTGAGTGAATCACAGTAGAGAGAGAAGTCAAGGGGACTCTGCTGCTATGCCCACCCCACCCCATCTGAAGCTATGCAATCTGGAAGCACCCAGGCTATGGATGGGCATGGCCAGGGCCCGTTAAATCTCTAATATGCTCCTTTATGACAGTGACTCCATGTATGTAGTGAGAAACTATGTTTAATTTTGTGCTGGTGCCAACAACATTCACAAGAAAGGGGTCAATTTGACAATTCTAATGGCAGGATCCATTTCACATCACCTGGATACATTTTGTAAATGTGGATAATGGATGTTTGTGAAACTGGATGTGATATTGCATCAGAAAGCATTCCTTATCATTAAAAACATGTCCTTATGATCATGGTTGGGGGCCCAAAGTGGGAGAATACCTCACCTTAAAGGTGAGTGGAATGGAAAACTGAACTGTTCTGACCACGTTCAAATAAGACATGGAAAATCCATATAAATTCACTAGTGATATTTAGTCTCATAGGAGACAAATTTTCATCTTGGACATTTGCTTTCCTAAATGAAATTGACTCCCCCAAATGATCTCCTTTTATAATCGACATGTAAACAAAGAGTTAATTCACAAATTTGTCCATTGTTCTTTCTGGATGCTGGTGTTTTGACACATAAACACACCCTTCTCATATATTCTTGGAAACTCAATTTAAACTATAGACAAAGTTAAAAATACCTGAAGACTTGTGTCGTGTGTTTGGCTCTTGAGCGGGTGCCTAGATTAAGGAAATCTACACCTCTCTCTGTGATGGCCTTTTTTAGACTACCCATTTTATAATTTTTGATTACTGGAAAGAGCAGCGATTGTTTGTTGTTGCTCTTAAAATTCAATGAATCCATTCAACAGATATTTATTAATTGTATGCTATGTGCAAGGCACTGTGTTGAGTCCCAGGGAGAACAATGATAAAGACTAAAAATGGCACCTCCCTTCAAGGGGTTCCCATCTACCAAAGGAATAAAAAAGAACTTCAAACTAGGCATGTTTGTGAAGAAACTAACCATGAGGAGAGCTGGTTTCCACTTTCAGCATTAATACTTTACCTCTAACTTATTTTTATAGGCTGGATTTGCTCAAAAGTACACCCTATTTCCCCTCCAAATTTGTGTGGCCTAGAATTGGCATGTTTTTTAGCGTATGCTCGCAGGCATACATGGATATACAGACATACATAGACACAGACATTTGTTTTTCCTTTCAAAGATTTTTCATGGTATTGGAAGCTGGGAGATAACTATCTTTAGAAAACAAAGGGGAACATCTTGGGATTCTTGATTTACAACTCAAAAGGGCCTCAGAGGTCATCCAGGTCTGTAATAAGTAAACATGAGTGTTAATTATACAAGGATTAGCTAGATCTTTAAGATGCAAACAATATGCATAAGTTCTAGCTCCAATTTTGTGTCCCCTATCTGGGAAAAGACATTTGGGGGCCATGACCGTCCTCAGCCTAAGAGTTCGCAATGTTGTCTTCCTGACCTCAGTTCTATTAACTCTGGTAAAACACCGAGTACATGAAGTGTGGGACAACAATATGTAATACCTTTTCTTTTTTCAAGATTTAAAGAAGTTTTTCCTTTTATAAAGAAATAGCATGAAGGGTGTCATCATAGAGAAACGTGAATGGAAAGAAGGTAGGCTCTTGTGCAGTAAGAGAGAGGGATGACTGATGGACGGCCTCCATGCTCTCCTGGCATGCATGCAACATCAAGAGGTCTGGAAGGAGGCCCGTTAGGCAGTCATAGACAAGAATCTTGTGGGGAACAAGGCATGGATGGGCTCTGATCTGGACTACAGGGATAAGAGCACCTGGAATCTGGGAAAGGGTTTTTTACTTTTATATGACTAGTTTCCTTTGTAATCCTATGTATTTTATATGATGCATGTAAAAAGATGATTCTGAGAAGGGGTCCCTAAGTTTCCCCAGACTATCCAAGAGGTCCACAACACAAAACAGGTTGGGCCCGCTTTTTATCCTACACCCTTTCGAGTCTGCCGTGGCTATTTCCTCATCATGCTGAGGGGTCCATCGCCACTTAAATTCAACTCTTGTCTTGGAATAAAATAACAGCTGCTCTATCCCTCCTTCACACAATGCTGCTCCAGTAGCATGATTCTGTGGGCATCACGAAGCCCTAGAAAAAGGGTGCTTCTAAATCTAGGAGCTGTTCACATTCAAGGGAAGCGTTAGCATATGATCCTGAAATAAAACCCCAAACCATAAGGAAAATCTGCTTTTGAAGGCGATGAGTCCCGGTGACAAGTGGACGGCTACATGTCCGTGTCAGAAGGAGGCGCCAGAGAGAATCTGGCCACAGGAAACCAAGCCTGAACCATGCCCCCACACGGCTGCTCCCTCCCACGAGGAATTTCTTGATGAGCTTCTAAATCAGTCATGAGAGTCTCTTAAGGTTGATTTGTTCTCCTTTAAATCCTTGACTTGGATTTAGAAAGCTAACTGCACATAGGACGCTGTGGTTGCTGAACATATGGTAAGTTGTGGGGGGTTTTGGGGTGGGGGTGACGATTGACTATGTATAGAGATGCAAGCCTATAAAAAGATCTTACATATTCAGAAATGGACATTTTCCATTTAAACACGCAGTTCTAGGACTTCCTCATTTCACTTATGTTCAAATTATTCATTGATACCTGGATAATCAAGGAAAGAGGATTCCCAGAATGGATCACATCCACAGCCATCACCACACAACGTTAGAAATCTAGTAAATTACCCAACAGATTCAGGAGCTTGCTAAAAGTACCACCAACAGAACTAAAAACCCAGCAATTCTGGAAAACAGTAATAGCTTTTCCAGGATTGGGAGAATTTTATAGTTATTCTATGGTTTTGTTTGTTTTGGTTTTAAGACAGTGACTTCATGAGGTGGTAATTGACTCAGGGGTCAAAGGCAAACCTTGGAGTCTCAAAGACCTGGGTTCAAGTCCCAACTCTGACACAGACTGGCTTTGTCATCTTGGGCAAGTCATCTGATTTCTCAACAGTCTATGAAACTCTCAAAAACCATAAACAACAGAAGTGCTGATGTGTTCTGGTGGTGGGAGTTCCTTAAACTGGTGAAATCATAACTCTAAGCTTCTCACTCCAGACAGACAAAAAACCAAGCATGTGGTCTAGAAAACATTCAAATCTTTTCAAGGATTAGGGATACTTTTACATCCTATAATTTATCTAAGTGGCAACTACCTAAATATGATTATCAGCTTCATAAAGAACACGCAATAACTAAACAGACAAATTTAGATCTGTTTCTTGGATGAGTCAGAGATAAAATGCCATCGTAAAACAGCAAATACACGTAGGAAGAGAATATTTTTGCTAAAAGCAACTGTTCAAAAATATGTGTGTGTGTGTATACACATATATATCCACACGTGTATATATGTAACACACACATATACATATTTGTATATGTATGTATATATAAATCAGTGACAAGGATGGGAAGGCGTACTCAGCTGAAAGCTAAGCTTTTTGTGATGGTTTTGCTCATCTCATTCACTCTCAGTCTATTCACTATTATCGGTCACATTAAGAAACTTGATTCCTTATGCTGTTTTTGTTAGAAAGTAGAACCCTCTGGACTAGGGCTGAAATGATCCCTTATTTAGTGTAAATCCTATTGTTAGAATCAAAACTGAATGTTGGAAAATGAAAATGGCCAAACTTGGCCCTCAAGAATTGACTCTCTTGGGGGAGAGGAAAGGAAATGTGGGTGATGGAAAAACAAAAAAAAATTAATATTCATTTTTTTAATCCTAATGTTATAACTACAGGTTATAGCTGCTAAGAGACAGTCATCTGACAATGAGCCTGAAGAAGCAGTGAATGAGGATACCGCATCTGGAGCTTGATGTTGGAACCAAAGCAATCTAATGAGATGACAGAGCTGAACACCAGTCTTGGGAGCAGAGCAGCTTAGTCTGCTGTGATGAGCCAATGGCTGGGGAAGACTAGAGGAAGTTCAGCTTAGGGATGAGTCAAAAAGGAAAACCATTTCTGGAACCTTCCTGAAGAATCTGCCTGTAACGGTGCGTGTGGGTATGACAGAGAACAAAATATGCTCTATTAGTCAAGGCGGCAGAGCAGAAAGAGGGCTGGACGAAAGAGGCAAATGGCCTGGGTTCGAATCCTAGTGACGCCTGTCCTTAGTGTGTTTACTTTGTGTGTACTGAAATGAGTTTCTCCTGATAGAGTGTCAGCTCCCTGAGGGCAGGTACTGTTTTTTCCTCCCCTCTGCATCACCTGGGCCTAGCAAGGTAGGTGCTTAATTAATAAATGTGTGCCCTCAGGCAGGTTTTGTCACTTCTCTGGGCCTCACTGTCTCTGTGTGTGAGATGAGGGGGGGGGTTGGATAAGATGAATGAACACTAAGATCCCTTTTGGCTCTAAATCTAGGCTGCTTTAGGGATTAGGCGACCTCTGAGGCCTTTTCTTGCTCTCTACATGATGGAAGAACTGCTAAATTCTCTAACATGATAGCTATGGGAGGGACTTTTTCCCCTTTGGACAAATATTAGGGGGTTGGGTGAGGGGGAAAGAAAAAACTGACCATTACCTGTGAGTAGCTTTCATTTATGGCAAGAGCCCCAGCATGGTCTATACCACTTCTGCTCCCTCTAATGGAGTCCTGGGCATCCCTAAGCTTATTTCTAGAAAAGGACTGCATTTGCCATTGAGCCAGTGGGGGCTGAATGGCGGGAGATGCCCATATACCAGAATGGTGCCATTTACAATTCCAATCAATTAAGCAAGATCTGTTTTCAATGGGCCAGCCTCTCTGTGGCTAGAGTAATACCTTAGATAAAGGGATCTTCTGTAGAATGCTCCAGGCGATCCTCGCACTGACAAGAACTCCTCTGCCTAGCCATGATTAGCGGAGGGTCTTTGGATCACCACAAAGTGCACTTTGGTACCCATCTGTTGGAGAGGCTGCAGGACACAGTAAGAAGTGCTAGCAGACCTAGGTTCAAATACCGTCTCTGAATCTTACTCGCTGAGTGACCTTGGGCCAGTCTTCAACCTCTTTCAACCTGTGTCTCCTCAACAGTAAGAGGAGGGGGCTGGAGCAGATGGCCTCGAAGGTCCCATCCACCTTTAATCCATGACTCCAGTCAGAGCATTCACTCCAAAAGGTTAATTCTGCTCCTAAGGCATCATCCAGAGAGCCTCTCCCTTTGACAGATAGATTGAGACACAGGACCAATACTGAGCAGCATCAGAACTCAGACCCCACCTTTCAGGGGAGTCAGTTACACAGAGGTGCAGGAGGAAAGCAGGCTTCTAACCTGATCCTTCTAAAGTCCAGGGAGTGTGGCTGTTCTCAGCCTCCCAGGACAGACCAGAAACCATGCCTGAATTTGGCACAGATGAGGATCATGGACACAAATCCG
>JAQQSZ010011529.1:0-12229 GCA_028646595.1 Phalanger gymnotis | reverse complement strand
GACAGAAAGATTACGTGCCAAGCACTGAACCCATTGAACTCAGGAGTTGAAAAGATAGCAGTAACCGAGATCTGGATTGGATGATCAATGTCGATAGAATGAACCTCATAGAAGGACATGAGTCCTAGTGAAGGCGATAGAGGGAGAATCTGGAAGCGGCCATCGGGAGCGAGGAGGACTCCATCTCCCCTACTATGACAAGTGATTTGTAGGGGGATGGGGGGAACAGATAACAGAAAGAGTAGCAGTTCACTTTTTAACTTTTCATACCCAGGGCATTTGACAGCATGCTTCTTTCACCCTTTATAGCAGCTAAAACCTTCTCCTTGGATTTTGGCTGCTTTGAACTTTCCATTTTCTGTGAGAAAAGCCATCCCCACCTGTCTTTGGAAAAGGAGATGAGAAGCTAATTGGGAGCCCAAATTAACCTTTGTCAAGCTCTGTACTAAAAATTCTTTTATCTACGTAGCCAATGTCCCTGTTCAACAAGTTCTTAATGATCTGGACTTTGAAGGGACCAATAATTCAGATGACATGAACGTACAGACTGAGAAGTTTTGTGGCCCATTGGATCATATTTTAATGACAACTCGATGTGGAAATTGAAAATTATTCCTCTGAGATTTCAAGGACAATACTATTCCATCAGAAAGGACTATGGAAACAGTTAAAGAAAGTTGCTGTGGGGGACACTTTTTCTACCCAGTGGCAAAGGGACCAATCAAGCTACGACTGAAAACATAGTTGAGGTTTTGCCAATGTTTGTGAAGACATTTCTTCATGACATATATAATCTGCCTGAGCGAGCTGATATAATTTTTTCCCTACCTAATGCATGACATTTTGTCTTTCACTTATTAAGTCAGAGAGTGATTAATTAGAGGTGCAATGGATTGCAATCAAGAGTAAAAGAAAATCTTGCATGTTTCCCACACACCTCAGAAAGTAACCCAGAAACTGCCAAATACTCCTATATTTTCTGCAAGACCTTATGTAAAGATAAATCTGGGACTAGAACTGAATAGAAAAAATGAATGGTGTTCAGAGAATGTTTTCGTGTTCTGGTGTTGTTACAATCCAGAAATTTTAAAAGATATATAAGTTCAGCTCCGTTTTAAACTGTTACATTCTTTGAATTTGGGTTTTAATCTTTGGGTTAGTTCACACCTCATTAAAATTTATTACTTGGCATTCCAAATCACCAATAATCAGAAAAATGCAAATTGAAACAATTCTGAGGTTATAACTCAAACCAGAAAACTGGCAAAAATGATAACAGATAAGAAGTCAGTGTTGGGGGGATTGTGGGAAGACAGGCATACTAAAACACTTTTGCAACCATTATGGAAATAATTTAGAACTCTGATAGAAACATAATTAAAGTGCTCATACTTTCTGATATAGCTATGCCAGTACTTGGCATTTATCCTCAAGGAGATCAAAGATAGCGGGCAAGGTCTTATATATACAAAAACATTCATAGCAGCACCATTTGTGGTAACGAGTAAAATGAGGGAGTGGCCTTGATAATCTGTACTTTTCTAACTATGATCTATCTATGATCCTGTGATCATGAGAAGCAAAGTAAGGGCTCATCAAATAGGAAATGGACAATAAAAAATTGATATGTAAACATAGGAAATATTCGTGCCATAAAAAATAATGAATGAGTAATTCAGAGAAACTTATGAGGACATGCATGAACTACTACAGAGCAAAGTAAGCAGAACCAAGAGAACAGCATACACAACAAATGCAACAATGTAAAAGAAAACATCAAAAGACTCCAGAATTCAAATGACTAGTTTTCATTCCAGAAGACTAGTAATGAAATATATCTGACTCCTTGTAATAGACAATTGGTAGACCACAAGTGCAAATGAGTTATATACAGTTAGACATGCTCAATGCTTCAGGACATCGCTAGCTGTATATATCTACTATAAGGGAAGATTGCATGATATAGGAAAATGACATTGATTTTTTTTAGGCATCAGTAAAACATTTTTAAATTGTTGCCATTGGGATTGTTTGGTTGTGGTTCTTTGCTGCTTGGGGCTCGTGGTTTAGTTCACATCCCTGAAATAAATATGAGTTACTATTAAGAACAAAAGAATGTTCAGCTTTTGAAAAATCATTTTTATTCTATGGGTGGAATGTTGTTGCAGTTTTGGGTGTCATTTTCATCAAAAGGCAAGATAAACTTTAAACTTGGGATAGTACTTATCTAACAAGAAAGGGCCTGAGTGCAGGCTGGGAGTGTCTTTCCCAAGAAGATGAGGTAGGTAAGTAAAGAATAACCTAAACCATATCACAGAATCTACCTTCTTGAGTCAGCTACCTGGGGGAAGGGCAAGTTTGGACAGAGAGGGCAAGGGAAGCTGAAAGAAGGGTGAGCATCAGTCAAGATTGCTCCTGTCACACAACTGGCAGAGTTCAGGACCACCCTCACAAAGTGAAGGTCACAGTGTTCCCTGGAGTCAGTTTAATAAATAAGAAGGTGATGAGTATGCGAGTGTTGAAGCATGAAGATATTTTTATGGATCTATTTTCTGAAATCCTGAAGATTTCTTTCCCCTTCACTACCTTGTCAGGTTCCTGGTTGGCAGTGCTGAGGTCAACTCAAATAGCCTGGGTTAAAAAAAAATCTACCTCATCCTCCCATCTCTTAAGTAAAGGATTTTCCCTTCTCCACTTGCTTTAATTGTGAGGGAAGAAATACAACATAAGCAATGTAAAAAAAAATTGAGTCTTGCCATATAAGAACACAGAGCAAAATATCTGAGAAAGGTTACACCTCTTTAAGGATGCAAATTGATAATGGAGCTTTATATCAAAACAACAGAGCACTGTTAATTTTTTAAAAGGTGCAAATTGCTAATCTTACTTACAGCTTTTTTTCCCCATTGCTTATTAAGAAACCAGAACACAGAAATTTTACACAAAATAAACTCTTAAAAATAAGAAAACCGATCGACATGAGCTGCATGGGAGGGCTCATTTGGCTCTCCTAACATCCAATGAGACTTGTCAAGGTGGTGAGATCTGCTATTATCTACCTGGGCGGTATGCCTCAAAGGCACAGAAACTCCCTCACCGCAGAAGGTCAAGGCTGACCATTGCCTCATTGGTGTTTATTCCCAGACACACCCAGTGAGAAGATGGCAATCTCAGAACTTGGCCTCTTCCATCCAAACATTAGAGGAGTGGAGTAGAGGTATAGGAAACCAGAAAACAAAATGATTGAGCTTGATCTTACTCTCCAAAAGAGGAAAGGAATTTGGAGTCTAAAAAGCCCAAGTCTAGCCTGAAAAGAATTATTTGATCCCCCCCCTCTGCCCTCTCAGATGTGTTAATTATTACCTGTGTGAACTTAGGCAAAACACTTCATGTATATGGGTCTCAGAAACAGGACTAATGAGTAGACATTGCAAATAGAAAAAATGGAAGGGGAGATAGAAAAGGAATGGAGATGATATGTTGTTCTCTATTTGAGGCAGTGAGATGGCACAGAGGATAGAACACTGGACCTGAAGCCAGGAAGACCTAAGTTCAAATCTAGCCTTAGACACTATCTTTATGACCCTAGACAAGTCACTTAACCTCTATCTATCTCGGTCTCTTCATCTGGAAGATGGAGATGATAATAATAGCACCTGTCTCTGAGGGTTGTTGTGAGGATAAAATGAGATATTTGTAAATTGCTTTGTAAACCCTGAAGTGCTATGTAAACGTTCGTTATTTTCATTATCGACACTTTACAGGCAAGAGAAGACAGGGGAAGGAGAAGGAAAGGAAGGAAAAAGAGGAAAAAATCGGGGAGGGAAGGGAAGAGACTTATCTGCATTTTACCTGTTGTTCCTGAGTTTAGAGAAGAAGGAAGAGGAGGAGAAAGGAGGGTTGGAGAAACTTTTATCAATATTAAGTGTCATTGCCTTTCCCTAGAAGAGCATAGCATTACTTCAGCTGAAAGCATCAGCTAAGTCTGAAGTTGGAAGTGATAGACATACAGTTGCTGTTAAGCAAAACCAGATGATTAGAAAAACAGCTTAGAATCAGAGCATCAGAGTAGACTGACAGATTGATTTATCCTGCTGAGACACTGTAACCACCGAGGTATAAATACAACAGATCATGCATCAGTTCACCCTGGAAGTGTTGAATGTGGCAGCTGACCTCCCTCTGAGAAAACCTTAACTTGCTACTGTAGAAGCAGGTCAAGGGGAATTGAGCCACAGAGAGAAATAGTGACTTCCTCTTAGGAGCAGAAGTTGGAGGGAAAGAAGATAGGAAGTGGGAGCCACCAGTTGCTACACAGTGGGTTGGTTTTCACTAAACAAGGAGGTACTATGAAGTCAAAAACATTAAAACTATAAAGTCCCTTAGGTATCATCTAGTCTAACCCCATTATTTTAAAAATGAGGAAACAGACCCAGACTTAAAGAGGTCATGAAGGAAATATTTGATCATATCTCTTGGCTCAAAATCTGGTGCTCTGACCATTATGGCACAGTTGCCTCTCTCCACCTGTGGATTAGCTGGAAAAAATTGCATTCCAGCTTGGTTCTTTTGCCATTCAGTATACTTTGAAGTCATCCTCTCTTTTCCCCACATCCCAAATCAATGTTTGTCTTGGGAGTGCAAACTAATTGTATTATTAGCCTAAGTAAAACATAATTCAGAAAGTAAATCTGCTGCCAAAAAAAATCATTTAAGGTAAATTCAAATACAAATGACTTTCAAATTATCCACTGTTTAAGATTATCCTATAAGTTTCCTCCTCCATTAGAATGAATAATCACTAGCCGAGTATGGATGTAGAGTAAATTAAAAGCTAAGTGGAGATTTCAGGGGGTAGAAAGAAAATTAAGCTAGTGATGCCACTAGCTTTATGAAAATTTCCTGGAATTAGAGGCAAAAGTTAGGTTTCTATATTTTTCCATGACCATTCCCAAAGGATCTCTGGAGATGAAAATAGAAAGGACTTCCTGGCTGCTCTTTGCATGCGCATTACCCAGGTTGCCCAACTTCAGAACCTTGAAGGTAGAACTATTCAAAGATTTCCAAGCAACTCTTGTTAAATATTAAGCAATATAGCCTTTAAAAAGGAGAGTTACAGTAATGGCACTATTTTCACATTTTAATTAGGTTTCTCTGGATCAGAGGCATCAAATTCCAGACTCCTCAGAAAAATATACAACTAGAAAGAATAACTATACAATCCAAAGGGAACTTAAGGAATGTGTTGATGAAAGGCGGTAAGTCTTGGCATACTATGCCCCAAACTTGGTTCTCCAAATTTTAAGTCTTAACAAAATCTTTATCACCTTTGTAAATATGGGAGATTAAAGGCATCTGGATCAAAGAATAGCCTGGTATAGTAAAAGGAGCATTATTCTTGGTGTCAGGGAACCTGGATTCAAATCTCAGCTCTGCTACTCTTGTGATTTGGTCCAAGTCACTCAAACTCTTCCAAGCCTCACTTGTTAAATAACTGAATTGGATGAAGTTCGTTCGAAGTGCCCTTCAATTTCTGTGCTCCTGTGATTCTGCCATTTAAATAAGGGGATCTTTTATTGGGAATCTTTTCGGGGTCAACAATACCTTCTCTTAGAGTTCCCACTCCCAAATAATCTCTCTAGCCCTGCAGCAAGACAGCCTCTTGCTAAGATCTTGCTAGACATCACATGCCTAATGCAGGTCAGAATGAGTCATTGTTTGAAGGTAACATCAAGCCAGTGCATGGTGAAGTAGGTATGAAACTTCCAGTCCAGAGGACCCATCTATAAAATAGAAGCAATGCTACATCACAGAGATGAAATTAGCAAGGGTTTGATGCTAAAAACTCTGCTGAATTTATAGAAACAAATCTTTTAAAGTCAACAGAATGTCACCAGAGCAGTAGCAAGTGAAGGGTAACCAGAGCTTTGTCCCAGGATGCTACATAGAGGAGGAGATGATTCCTTCCTATGAAGGCTCCCTAGCTCACTGGCTCTGCACCACACAGCACTACTGCCTAAGGTTCCTACCATTCACCTGGGACCCGTCTTCCCCATATGCCACACACTTATCTTCTGCCTCACCTTGCCTTCTCCTGGAAATTAGTGGAAAGGTTTCCATCTGCAATCTGCGTCAGTGGTAGGACCCCACACTGTCACTGGGGTTGATTTGTATCATTCCCTATTCTCTCTCTTGGAATGGAAGAGAATAAGCATTTAAATAGTACCTACTATGGTCCTAGTGCTGTACTAAGTGCATTTTACAAATATTATCTTGACAGATCCTCACAACTCTCCTATGAGAATATTGTGCTATTATTGTCCCCACTTTACAGTTGAGGAACTTGAGGCAAACAGAGGTTCAGTGACTTGCCCAGAGTCACACGGTAAGTGTCTGAGGCTGAATTTTAACTCAGGTCTTCTTGACCCCAGGCCCAATATCCTATCCATTCTATCCGCTAGCTGCCTCAGCTATTGCTTCTTCTTGACTAAAAGCAGTAACTAAAAATAAAGTCAAGAAATGTTATTTAGGTTCTCAGAGTATCAGCAGGGAGCAGAGGACAGACTGGCTAAAGTCATAGCCTCCTTCACCATTGGTAGGAAAGTAAGGAAGTCAAATACAGTCCTTTAGGGCCCTAATCTTGAAAGAAACAGGAAGTGAAAGTTACCCTTATTTTGTATGAGCCTAAGGGGAGAGAGAGGCAGCTAGGTGGTGCCATAGAGCACAGGGTGCTGGGCCTGGAGAGGCAGACATCTTCCCGAGTTCAAATCTGACCTCATACACTTACAAGCTGTGTGACCCTTAAGTGCAAGTCACTTAAATCTGTCTGCCTCAGTTCCTTGAACTATAAGATGGGGATAATAATAGCATCTACTTCCCAGGGCTGTTGTGAGGATCAGATGAGATATTTGTGAAGCACTCAATACAGCTCCTGGCACATAATAGGCATTTAATAAATTCTTGTTTCCTTCCTTCCATAGGCCAGAGACAAAGACAGCCTTTCTCTATAGAAAGTTCCTTGGATAAGTACAGTTCCTGCCTTTAACCATAAAAATCCCACTCCCCATTCATCTTATTGTACATGTTTTGTTTCATTTCTAACTTCTTTCCCCCAAGATCTATCCAATGGGCAAGATGTCATCTTGTTGTTTCAGCCAGAACTCATAGACTCAAAGACACATAGACCCTAGAACTGGAAAGAACCTCAGAGGCCACTTAGTCCAACTTTCTCATTTTTTGTCATTGTTTAGTCATTTCATTCCCATCCAACTCTCCGTGACCCCATTTGGGGTTTTCTTCAAAGATACTGCGTTGCTTTGCCATTTCCTTTCCCAGCTCATTTTACACATGAGGAAACTGAGGCATAAACAGGATTAAGTGACTTACCCAGGGTCACATAGCTAACAAGTGTCTAAGGCCAAATGAACTCAGGAAGGTGAATCTGTCTAGTGACTCCAGGCCCAGCGCTCTATGCCCTATGGCATCACCTAACTCTACCTTCCTCATTTTAGACATGAGGAAAATGAGACCCAGGAAGTAATATGACTTACCCACAGTCATACAAATTATAAGAGACAGAGACAGAACTCAAAGTCCTCAGACTCCAGTGCTAGCATCCGTGCTGTCATACTATGCTGCCCAAATCTTTGGCTGGTTTTTTTTTTTGCCCCTTGACTTCCTATCATGTATTACATATGTCTGTATTCATATTATAGCCCCACATCACATCCCTAGAAATGTAAGCTTCTTGAGGGGAGAGATTTTCACTTTTGTCTTAACAGCCTCACCTTCTGTCACAGTGCCTGGCACATAGCACCTGTTTAATAAACATTTCTCGAACTGAATGGAGTGAGAGCTAATGATTTGGAGCAAGATACAGTAGTCAGTGGGAAAGTCTTCTTTATATCAGAGGGATTATTGAACCTTCCAAAGTGGTCTGGCCTGAGTACCATGAAAAACATGCCCCAAATCCACCTTTGACTTGAATCTGATCCCTTGTTCACATAGCATGGGCTTATGAAATTCCATCCCCCACCCTACACTTTTGCCCTCCATTCCCATGGTGCCCTCTACCACCATTCATGCCTGAATGCATTCCTCTGGGAACCTCTAGGTCTCTTCAAGGCTCACAAGTCAAGAGCTACCTTCCACGAGAGGTCTTTCCTGATTCTCACCGTTTTAGTACTCTACTGACAAACAAATTTCTTCATATCTATTTTGCATTTGTTTGTCTAAATAAAAAGGATCATAGATTGGAGCTAGGAGTACTCCTCATGTTGTTTACCTCCACCACAATGGAATAAGCCCTTGGAATACAGGGACTTCCATCTCTGTCTCTACTTCCATAGGGCCTATCACAGGACCTATTACCCAGCATGTGCTTCCTGAATTAAACTGAGAACAGCAAAGATTGCCCAGTCTAACAGAGGGCATGAGGCTGGAAATCAGGGCACCTGGGTTCCCTAGGCTAGGCTACCACTATCAATTTGCTCTGAAACTTGGAAAAAGCAATAAATCCCATGCCTCAGTTTCCCGATACAGAAAACTAGAAAGTGGAACAAGGCTTGAGGCTACCCTGCAGCCTATACAGAATCATCAGTTAGAATTCCCAGCAGCTCAGCTGCTCACTATCCACTCTTCCAGCTACACCAGTCCTAATATAGCCTTATGTTAGGATAGCGCTTAGAAAAGATAATAGCCCTCTCTGAGCCAGAGAGTATTTGAAGGGCATCCTGAGAGACACAGATGGATTTGAATGCATGGGAAACTGACAGGTGTGTGTGTTGAAATCTGGTTTTATTCATTCAGAAAGAATGTAGCCAGTGTTTACTTTGTCCTTAAGAGTATTCTAGAAGCTGTGAGTACTTTTTTAGGAAAAAAAAGATACACTATAGTCCTTGCCCTCTGGGAGCTTCTAGACTCAGTGGGAAGGCCACACATGAAACTGGATGGCGACAAGAGGTAACACACGACCAAACGCCCAAATGAGGGGAATAGATCATAGGTGCTAAAGGAGTCTGTGGAAGGAGAGCAAAGGATGGGCAGCAGCATTCAGCATAAGCTTTGGAAGAAGTTAGGCTTTACACACTGGGGAAAGACTAGGCAGAACCCAGCTAGCATTGAGAGGCTTTATGGTATCATAACAAAACACCAGACCTGGGGCAAGAGAGATCTGAATTCTAACCCTGGCTCTGACGTTTACTACCTGTGGAACTCTGGGCAGACTTTGGAATCAGTCAGCAATCATTCACTGTGTCGTTCTTATCGAAGAATCATATACTTTTATTTAATAAGCCCTCTGAGCTTCAGTTTCTTCCACTTTAATACGGGGTGGGGAGGGGAGGAATAAACATTTGAATCATGCCTACTATATACCAGGTATTGCGTTAAGCATATTTTGCAAATATTAAGTCATTTGATCCTCATAACATCTATAAGTGCCATTATTATCCCCAGGAGAAACTGAGGCAGACAGAAGTGAAGTGACTTACCTAGGGTCCTACAGCCAGAATCTGTGGTCAAATTTGAACTTGGGTCTTCCTGACTCCAGTTTCCTATCCACTGCACCACCTAACTGCCAGGAGGTAGACGGTAATATAAAACATAGGGTAGCTGGGTGGTGCAATGAATAAAGCTCTGGACCAGGAGTCAGGAAAACCTCAACCTCAGACACTTACTAGCTGTGCTACCCTGGGCAAAACACTAAATCCTGTTTGCCTCAGTTTCCTCATCTGTAAAATGAGCTGGAGAAGGAAATGGCAAACCACTCCAGTATCTTTGTCAAGAAAACCCAAAAAATATTAACTGTAAGCTTATTGAGGGCTGAGAGGCTCTTTCATTTGGGTCTTCTTATCCCAATACCTAGAACAATGCTTGACGCATATGAGAAGCTTAATAAAAGCTTGTTGATTGATTTTAAGTTGAAATGATAATGAGAAACCCAGTGTCTACCTACTTCACAGTCATTATGAGAAGAGTCAATCACAGGTTCATAGATTTAGAGCTTAGATGAGACATTAGGGACTATTTGATCCATACCACCCCCTCTCGCATTTTGTAAGCCTTAAATTGCTATATAAACGTGAGCTATTGCTATCCCAGATTTTAGTCTGTAGCTATTTTGGTGCTAACCTTCTAACCACTGAATAGTTATTCTGTATTTCTACTCCCAAGTCTGGTGCTCACCTGTGGCAGAGAAGGCCATTTTGCTGCTCTGTGCTCTTCCCTGGCCGGGGCAATGTGGCATCCCCAGGGAAGAGAAGGGATACCAAAGCTATGGATGCTTCCTGCAACCTTCTGAAAGAAGGAGCCATCGAGGGAAAGTCAGAAAGGAAAATGAGGTGCCAGATGCAGAGACAGAGAAGGGATGGGCAGAGATAGAGAGGGTTTCCGAAAGAAAACCAGAAGGGAGGATAGATGTGACAGATGGGCAAGAGTTTGGGTAGAGCGAAAAGCCAACCCAAGTGAGAGAGCCATGAAGACAACAGAATGTTAGAGCTGGTGAAAGAGGAACAAAACAGCACCATGACTGTGGAGAAGAAAAAGGAAGCTCAGGAAACTAATAAGAACCAATTAGAAAGAAAGTGAAAAGACTTAGTCAAGCAGGATGGTGTTAAAAAGTAAATGAAGTGGAAATTTTTTCAAGTCTTAAACTCTACACAAAAACAGTATGAGGGATGATTTTCACACTGTGAATCTTAAAAATAGTGAGGAATAGATATAACAAGTCTTTTGCTTGTGTTTATATGGTAATAAAACAATGCTAAATCATAATTAAAGCACTTTACCAACACTAATTAAGGTAGGTAGGTCAATATTATTGGCCTGGTGTGTTTTTTAAGGAAGAAAAAAACCTTGGAGCCAAGGAGATTAAGTGACTCAACAAGATCACACAGTGATTGTGTTTCTCCAGAAATGATCTATGTAAGTTGTGTTGGAGAGGAAAATTGGGTTGGAAACAGAAATTTCCCAAAAACAAAAGGGAAGAAAAATCTAAGCTAGGAAGAGAACAAAGGGGAGTCTGGGCGTCATTTCTCTACCTTCCTTGGGAGGTATGCTTAAAATGCACCTCAGTACTTAAACTGAGTTCAACACTCTGGGACTTGGCATGGCCAAGAATAAAGGCAAAAAAAGGGGGATGGTCCCACTCCACACCAGGCAGAAGATATATCGAGGACCCCTTTGTGAGACAGGAACAGAGAGACGTGAATGGCCAAAATATGTTGGGGAAAGTCAAAGAGAGAGGTAAAGGACCAAGTGGGTAAATAGAGATGTCACTATTGCCACCTGCTCTGGTCAACATCTCTCTTGTTGCCTTCAAAACCAACACACTCCTCTACGTACGGCAAGGCTTTCATCTTACCCTGGAACACCATACTTGGATCCTGAATCAAGAATTGAACTATAATACCACACCATATGAGGGATAAAAACATTTCCCCATAAGTACTTACCTAAATTTGATAGGTGGCACTTTTAAAATTAGGTAGCCAAGATCTGCCTCCAGTATTTCTATATTTAAAAAGGAAACACACACACACACAGAATTGGTTCTCAACATCTCTATACTTCATTGTCGTTCAGTTGTTTCAATCATGTCTGACTCTTCCTGACCCCATTTGGGGTTTTCTTGGCAAAGATCCCTGAGTGGTTTGCCATTTCCTTCTCCAGCTCATTTTACAGATGAGGAAACTGAGGCAAACAGGGTTCAGTGACTTGCCCAGAGTCACATAAATGGTAAGTGTCTGAAGCCAGATACGAACTCAGAGTCTTCCTGACTCGAGGCCAGCACTCTATCTACTGCACTACCTACACTTCATGGGATCACAAATTTAGCACTGAAAGAGACCTTAGAGACAATAACTCTTAACCTGGGGACTGTGATCTTGTTTTATTTTTTTCAATATTTTAATAATCATATTCCCACATAATTGATTTCCTTTGTAATTCTGTAAAATTTATTTTATGCATTCAAAAAGTTTATTCTGTTAAGAGGTCCACAGGCTTTACCAGATTGCCAAAGGGGTCCATGATACAAAAGCCTTAGAAGTCATTAAGTCTAGTTTCTAAATTTTACAGATAAAGAAACTGAGACCTAGCAAGGTTAAATGACTTGCCTAGAATCCCACAACCAGTTAGTAGCTGAGGTAGGATTTGAACCCAGGTCTTTCTGACTTCCAGTCTATCAATTTATCCACTGTACCCTACAGATGCTAAAGGGGCATATACA
>JAQQSZ010011528.1:0-12229 GCA_028646595.1 Phalanger gymnotis | reverse complement strand
AATCTAATTTTTAAAGTGGTATTTTCTTCAGTGGTCTTTTGGACCTCCTTTTCCATTTGGCTAATTCTGCCTTTCAAGGCATTCTTCTCCTCATTGGCTTTTTGGAGGTCTTTGGCCATTTGAGTTAGTCTGTTTTTTAAGGTGTTTTCTTCAGTATTTTGTTCAGTATTTTTTTTGGGGGGGGTCTCCTTTAGCAAGCCATTGACTTGTTTTTCATGGTTTTCTCTCATCCTTCTCATTTCTCTTTCCTCTACTTCTCTAACTTGCTTTTCCAAATCCTTTTTGAGCTCTTCCATGGCCTGAGACCACTTCATGTCTTTCTCGAAGGCTTTTGATGTAGGCTCTTTGACTTTGTTGACTTCTTCTGGCTATATATTTTGGTCTTCTTTGTCACCAAAGAAAGATTCCAAAGTCTGAGACTGAATCTGAGTCCGTTTTCGCTGCCTGGCCATGTTCCCAGCCAACTTACTTGACACTCGAGTTTTTTTATCAGGCTATGACTGCTTGTACAGTAAAGAGTACTTTGTTTCAAGCTTGAGGGGATGTTGTTTTCAGAGCTATTTCTATGCAGCCAGCTCTGCCACACCAGCACTACTTCTTCCCCAAGAACCGCCAACCAGGACCTGACTCAGATCTTAAGCAGGCTCTGCATTCCTGCTCTGACCTACCTCTTAATTCCTCCCACCAAGTGGGCCTGGGGTTGGAAGCAACTGCAGCTGTAGTTCTGTAGCTGCACCACCCGTGATGCCTCCAAGGTGGTGGAGGAACCACAAACTCCTTCCACTCTGTCCCCCGCAGTTTTTCCCACTAACCTTCTCTGTTGCCTTTGGTGTTTGTGGGTTGAGAAGTCTGGTAACTGCCACAGCTCTCTGATTCAGGGTGATAGGGCCCGTTCTTCCCAGCTCCTGGTCTGGTTGGTCCTGCCGCCGGCTATGCTGAGCTCTGCTCTGTTCCCAGCTCCATGCGCAATAGACCTCCCCCAGTGACCATCTTGGTTGTCCTGGGCTGGAGCCCTGCCTCCCTCTGCTATTTTGTGTGTTCTGCAGTTCTAGAATTTGTTCAGAGCCATTTTTTAATAGATTTTTGGAGGGACCTGGCAGGAAGCTCATGCAGGTCCCTGCTTTCCAGCAGCCATCTTGGTTCTACCCCCCAATAATTCTTAAATTATGTCTCTTGTATTTATTTTATAGGTCAATTGTTTTTCCAGTAAGAAATCTCACCTTTTTTTCTATTTGTTTTTTACTTTTTACTTTTTATTGTATCTTGATGTTTCATAGTCATTAGCTTCCACTTGTTCAGTTCTAATTCTTAAAGAATTGTTTTCTTCAGTGAGCTTTTGCACATCTTTTTTCCATTTGGCCATTTGCATTTTTTAGGGAATTGTTTTCCTTGGTAAATTTTTGTTTATCTTTTCCCATACTGTTGATTCTTTTTTCATGATTCTCTTGCATCACTTTCATGTCTTTTCCTAATGTTTCTTCTACTTCTCTAATTTGATTTTTAAAATCCTTTTTAAGGTTTTCTAGGAGTTCTTTTTCAGCCTGAGATAAAATTACATTTTTCTTTGTGACTTCACATGTAGCTATTTTGACACTATTGTCTTCTTCTAAGTTTATGCCTTGATCCTCTCTGTCGCCATAGTAAATCTTTATAGTCAAGTTCATTTTTAATTTTTTTTTGCCTTTTTTGTGATGAAGTGTTTGCTTCTATATTGCCTCAAGCTTTTTGTGCTGGGGCTCTAGGTCTTGCTAGCTTTCATTATGTTTCAGGGCTTAGCTGTTTTCTTTCACTGGAAGGTAGGCTACCCTTCCGGCTTGCACTGAGTGTGGGGCCTCCCTTTTAGCCTCCCCTGGGTATGGAGTTTAGCAACTCCCTAAAGGTTGACTAAAGGCCCCAAGTTTAGGGCCTTGTTGCTAGGTTGCTATGGGAACAGAGTCTGTTTGGTGGTGGCCCTGGAGAAGGAATCTTGTTGCCGGTCTCCCTGAGAAATGGGACCCTGCCAGTGGGTTGCTATGGAAATAGGGCCTATCTGCTGGCAGGTCCCAGGGGTACGGTCTTGCTGTTGGCCAGTCCTGAGGCAGTGCTTCACTGCTGGTTTTTGTGTGGTTGTGTTGTAGTTGTGGTTTGTCCTTAGTTCTTGAAGAAGATCATGATGACATTCGGGAGATGATGAAATGGCTTGCTTTGAATTTGAATAGAATGATGCAGGGCTGTGCAAAATCGCCAGCCTCACTTTCTCCTCTAAGTATTTATGTGTTCTCTGTTTCTTAAAGGAGTATATAGGTTGATAAGGTAGATTGCTGCACAGATATTTTATACATTTATGGTTATTTGGAATAGGATTTCCTTATCTTTCATTTCCTTTTGGAATTTGATGTTTGGAAATAGAGCTGATTTTAAATGTTTTAATTTGTAGCCTGCAACTTTGCAGAACCTGTTGTTTCATTTAGTAGTTTTGCTGATTCTCTAGTATTTTCCAAGTAAACTATATTATCATCAACAAATAGGAATAGTTTTGTTTCCTCTTTACCTGGCTTTACAACTTTATTTCCTCTCTCCTGTTTTACTGCTACTGCTACCATTTCCAAAAAAATCAAATTTTAGTGGTGATATTGGGCATTCTCGCTTTATTCTTAGATTTACTGAAAGAGGTTCTAGTTGATCTCCATTCCATATTATGCTCACTTTAGGTTTCAGATAAATACTTTTTATGATAATAAGATTTTTTTTGTTCCTAAATAATTTTATAAGTATGACTCTATAACTTTGTCTTCAATAATCAACAACCAATTTGAGATACATGTGACTATATACCTATAATTTTAATGTTTAGTTGGGATTTCAGTATTTTTTAGAGATCTGACTGCAATGTAAACTTCTACTCTCATTTCTTACCACTCCTATACATGTGGCCTATCTTCTTTATAAGCATTACCCCTCAAACAACACACTTCGTACTTTTTACGGAACCAGAAGATCACCGATCCCCAATGTTCTCACTCAGTAAAATCTTACCCAATTCAAAATGTAGCTTTGCCAGTGTTCCAATTAAGAAGATTTGAGAGACACAGTTTGGTGTTATTTAATCATTTTGTTAATAAGGCCAGCAGATTATTAATAAAAGGATGGTCATTTGGCCTTCTCTCTTAAACCAAAGATCATCATGTCTGTGGATTCATAATTTACATACCCTTCAAAACAGTAGGTGGTCCATCAAATAGCAACCACATTTAATTGGTTAGCATGATTGAAGTTGGGCTGGTTGGTCAGTTGTTGTCCTTAGTTCTCCAAGAGGACCAAAATGACATCACTATGCTATAGTCAAGTTTCAAGGTGGAGTATATTAAAGTGAAGGGCCGAATATCTCTTGGATAGGGAAAATATCTCTATACCAGACCACTCCCAGCCTTGGGCTATCTAGATTAAAGGATCTGTCTCCACTCAGCATGAGTAGAAAACAATGGATTTCCCTAGTTTAGATTAAATTCCTGGCAAGGTTGGGTGGGATCTGATCCAATGGGAAGAATCAGTGTAATCTCATTGTCAGTGATATCCTTCAAGAAAAAAAAAAAGAATTTTTTAAAATGATTTATTTTGGAAAAGGAGAGAGCCTCTGAATCTCCCCAAGATATTGTTTATTAAACATCATTTGTTAAACTAGGATGCTTACCTTAGAACTCTGAGTCTCTCTTTTGAACTTCTAGGTAACTTTCTAACTTATGGAACATGACATACTGTTTCCTTTTGATTTATCTGTGGGCTCCCTACCCTTATTATTTTTCTGGGCTGTGGACTCCTTGAGGCTATACTCTGATTCATGTTTGTACCTCCCCTGTAACCTATAACAATGACTTGAACATTGTTGTTGAGTCTTTCAGTCATGTCTGCCTCTACAAGACTTCATGGACTTTTGTCATTGGGGTTTGCTTGACAAAGATATTGCAGTGGTTTGCCATTTCCCTCTCCAGTGAGACCTCATTTTGCAAATGAGGGATGAATAAAAAGGTGGGGGGGGGGGGAGAGTAAGTGACTTGCCCAGTATCACACAGCTATTAAGTGTCTGATTTAAACTCTGATCTCTCTGACTCCAGACCCAGTGCTCTATCCACTGTGTGATCTACCCACCCTGCCTTGAACATTGGAGGCACTCAATTAGTATTTGTCAAGTAAAAAATAAACACATGCTCACAAGGGAATGACTAACCTCTTAGGCTATCTTCTATAACGTTTCTCCCCACACACTTTACATTTCATAAGTTTATATTGCTGAATCAACTTATCTAGTTTTCACATCCATTTTTCTCAAGGAAAAGTTTAAAAGAACAGAATATGAAAGTCTGTATCATTCTCAATATCACTATGTTTCCTTACAGCCTGTGACCTCATGAACCAAGGCATCTTGGCCCTTGTCAGCTCCATTGGCTGTACTTCAGCAGGATCACTCCAATCTTTGGCAGATGCCATGCACATTCCTCACCTCTTCATTCAGCGTTCAACAGCTGGGACCCCAAGGAGTGGTTGTGGACTCACAAGGAGCACCAGAAATGATGACTATACACTGTCTATCCGTCCACCTGTCTATCTTAATGACGTTATTTTGAGAGTAGTCACAGAATATGCCTGGCAGAAATTCATTATTTTCTATGATAATGATTATGGTAAGTTCATATACCATTTCTTCTTGAAAACATACCTTTAATCTTCATGGATATTAAATTTTTGTGTTACCATTTGTGAAACTATTTATTGTCTCTTTGCTGCATAACCAAGAAAAATCCACATCTAAATCAAACATCAAGTTTTATGTTTTTGGTTAAAGTTGCTTGGGTAAAAAAGTTTGAGAGTAAATTCCAGCATTTCATGATCCAGTGTCTTAATGTTTTCAAATGAAAAATTGCATTATTTCTTGATATTCTCTTCATTTGCCACCTTTCCCTACAATAACACTTTTTTTCTATAGTAAGTGGCAAATTATTACTTTGGAGGGGTGAGTGAGATTTGAAATGCTTTAAAATATAATCAAAAATGTTATTTAGCATGGATTTTTGACTTTTATCTTTTATCTTTATTGTGTTTTAGTATCTGCACTGTTTATTTTTTTTCTCATGAACATTTTTGTTCTTGTGTATATAGCTCATAGTATTGAATTCTATGGGCATTTAGACAAGGACAACTCAACTTACTTGAACTGAAATTCCCCATAGAAGCCACAAGTTGTTTTTTGTTTTTTTCAGGTTTAATAGAATGTAAAGAAATACATCTCTGCCCCAAGACTCTAACTAGTCTTTTAATGCAGAAGAAAGAAATCAAACATACTCCCTTCAACCAGAATTCATTAAGCACATGGCAGCTGGCTGGAAATAGGCTAGGTATTAGGGATACATAGACAAAAGCAAAATAAGCCCTGTCCTCAAGGATGTTACATTTTAGTGCAGATGGATTGAGGAGGGAAGAAGGAAAGAGAGTCTGCACACAGATAAATAAATGCTAATTAAATTATAAACCAGTCCTATCAATTGAGAAGATCAGAAAAGTCTCAAATAGGAAATGACACCTGAGTTAACTAAGGATTTCAGGAAGCAAAGGTGAGAAGGGAAAAAGGTTAGACAAAGGGACAGCTTGTACAAAGGCAGATAGGAAAGAAATGGAGTGCCATACATAGGGGATATGTAAGCTGTTCAGTTTTTCTAGAATGCAGAAAGCATGAGAAAAGGTAATATGAAATCATTCAGGAAAGGTGAATTGAAGCCAGAATGTGAAGAACTTTAAAGGGTGAACAGGGAAATGACACATCTTGAAATGTACTTTAGATAAAAAATTTGCCCCATGTAGAGTATGGAATGGAGAGCAGACAAACTGGAAGAAACCAATCAAGAAGCTATTTCAATAATTAAGGTGATTAGGGTACGAACTAGAATGTAGGGCTTGAGAGTAGTGAGAAAGAGATTAATGACAGATGTTAGGAAGTTAGAATTGATAAGACTTGGCAAGTGATTTGGTACCAGAATGAGTGGAGAAAGATGAAGGCTGGAGGATGACTCATAGGTTGCAAATTTAGTGACTAAAAGATGCTGGCACCCTTGACAGAAATAGAGTAGTACAGAAATATTATGTTTCCATTTTGGACATACTGCATTTGAGATTCCTATTAGATATCCAGATGAAGATGTCAGTAGGGAATGAAGCTTAAGAGATAGGGGAAATCTGGATATGTTTATCTGAAAGTCATCTGCACAGAATCTTTTACCTTGACCTTCTCTTCTGAAACTAAAGCAAAAGAGGAGAATATAGAATTTGAAGAAAAAGAGGAAAGAGTGAGGACATGATAGTTGGTCTAATTTTCTCAGTTTAGTGTGAAGTGAGATCCTCTTTTAAAAGGGAAGCAAGGGGAGAAAGAAGAAAAGAGAAGTTTTGAAATGTAGTATGGGAAATATGATAGAGGGTCAATCTAGGAAGAAAATAATTGCTTTGCAAAATTGAAGGCAAAGTTGAGATTAGAAGAGATAAATTTTTGGTAGAGTGAGTCACCAGAATTATGTGCTTTCTTGTAGCAATTCTTCAGCAAGTGTAACAGCCTGTGAGTAGCAGATGAGAAACTAGGTTTAGTTGAGTTGGGTAACTAAGGATTACAGTTGGGAAAGGGATGATTAGTGATACATCAAAAGATTCTAAGGTAGATTCTGTATTTTAAATTTGAAATAGTTTACTTCATAATTGTGAAGAAAGGAAAGTGAAGCCTGATCAGGATGACAAGCTGGGAATACAGGGAAAAGCAGAGTAACTGCAAATAATTTGACTTCTGAGTTTTCCTGAGTTGATCAATATAATTTTCTGAAGGTTTGATCTAAGAGAAGCTAAAAAATAAAACTTAATTTAATTAACCCTCTAGTCCTAAGGGCAGGGTAGAACAATGAAGACTTGATCTAATAAGAATGATTGTTTGATTAAAAAAAAAAAAGTCCTAATCAGTTTGTATTGTTTGGGCACAACAATGCTGTCTGGAAAAAAGAGTAACCAACTTTCAAGTGCAAAATTAACTTGTTTCTTTTTAAGAAGATTTTGATTGTGGTAATTGTCGCACTATTCAGTTGAGATTTGATCTTGCTGTACCTTCAGACAGGGATGGCAATATCTTTGTGGGACATTGAGCAAATCACACATCTTTTCTAACTTTTAGAAAAACTATGTAGAGTTTTTCACTTATGATATAGGCCTAATTTGACACACTTTATTATATCTTAAAAATTAATATTTATATGAGATAGGCTATGTATTCTAATGTAGTGAAATGATAAATTATGAATGGTGATGAAGTTTTCCAAAACTAGCCTGCTCTTTGTACTCAGGCTACATAGGCCTGGGAATCTACCACAATATTTTTGGCACTTTCAATGAATAAGAATCAGAAAAAGGGTGTCTTTTATGTCATTTTTTTTTTTTACTCAGCAGAAAATAAATGAACAAAAGACTGTTTACTTTTCATAATCAACTCAGTCTTTTACAAAGTAGTGGAGAATGATTACATAAGAGACTGAGCCAAAAAGTGGCATTGACAGAACCAGGAACTAACAGATTGACAGAATTTTGGGAAGTAATGATTAGGAACCCCTGTGGATTCTCAGCTGGTTTAAGCAGGTGGCATTTGTACTTGGCCTTTAATACTCAAAGGGTGGTATGGGATTTTGGCCATGAGACTGCCATTAAACTTGATCAGTAATGCTTCAACCAAAAGTCTGTGCCACTCTCTTTTGTTTTAGCTACGGAAGGAAATCTTGTGTTTTTGTTATTTAATTTTCACATTACTAACGGGCCAGGGGAAAGTCACAATGAGGCCTAAATGAATAAAATGTACAACAGAAAATGATTGGCTCATCAGTGTGATCATGGAATGAAACAAATCTAGTTTTGTATTTAATTTGAAGTTAGTATATATCAGTAAGCATTAGTTATTTGTCTATGAAAACCAACAAGATGTGTTATCCTATGTTCATGTTTAAATTTGCTTCTGATCAAATTCCCTCTGGTGACGTTTAAAATTTAATATATTTCAAATTTTTGAAAAAAAAATCTTTATGTACTCAAATTTTTTTTAAAGAACTTAATGAGAAATTCTATAACATCCTCAAATATCAAAGTAGAGGACAGAGATTTGATTAATTTATATGATTACATTCCCACTGTCCCTCCAAAATAAATGTCTGCCATGTACTCCTTGATAACATTTCAAGGAGTGTGCATGTTTTACAATCTAGATTTTTTTTTTTGGCATACTTGTATTGGTTGGTGTAGAATGTCATTGTGTGTGGTTAACTATTCAGACAACTCAAGTGTAGGATCTAAGATCTTAGAGCTGAAAGAGGTCTTAATGATCATTTAGTATAACATATTCATTTTTTGCACATATACTCAGAAACAATTTTAGTATTGTTTTCTTAAGCCTTTTTTTTTTCCAAACTGCTGTTAATGTTTTAGAAATAAAATGTAAAGATAGATGATCTGACCATCATGAGGTCTTTTTAAGGTTAAAAAATCATTTTTCCTTCACTCTGATAATGAATTTGCTTTTGCCTTATAATTCAATTTATGAATATAAAAATTACTTTTCTGATAGCATTAAAATTATTTCCAGTAATATCCTTCTTTACTAAAAGAAAATTTCCCTTTGATATTTACAATAAACCTTGTTACCATGAAACTGGGCCGGAGTTCAAAAAAAAATCAAGGTATCCAAATATATTGTACTTTGAAGGAGCGCTGCATCTCTTTACATATCCATTTATCAATGTCATAAGTTTTAAGTTCAATCACTAAGAATTTCATGTGACTTTTTGCTTGGCCATTAGGAATTAATTTTCCTTACGAAAGTGATTGAACACCATTTGTACAGGGCATCACACAGACTGCTAGGGCAGAACTGTATTGATGTGCTGAAGTATTGATGAAACACTGCTTCTAAAACATCTTTCATGTTTTTAAAGTTCCCTTAGGCCTCTATATCCATTTACTTAGAAGGTAACTTTATCGAAAGTAATTAATTATGATTAAGACCTCAGTAAAAAAGCAGTTCTAATCTCAGAAAAAGGCAGCTAGGTGGTACAGCGAATAGAGTGCTGGGGCAAGAGTTAGGAAGCCTCATCTTCATGAGTTCAAATCTGGCCCCAGACACTTATTAGCTGTGTGACCCTGGGCAAGTCATTTAACCCTGTTTACCTCGTTTCCTCATTTGTAAAATGAACTGGAGAAGGAAATGACAAACTGTTCCAATATCTTTGCCAGTAAAACCCCAAATGGAGTCATGAAGAGTTGGATATGACTGAAAGGACTAAACAAAAAACCTCAATAAACAATTCAATTAAGAATGCCACAGCCTTCAAATTAGTGTCCTCGCCTCAAGTCTCTTTTCACTTCCATCTCTCATGCATAGAGCTGCCAAAGACACTTTTCTGAAGTGGAAATCTCACCATGTCACTGCCCTCTGAACCCAGTTAACTCCAGACTCTGCCTAAACTTATTCATTTGGCATTTCAGTCTATTCACAACCAGGCCCTTTGCTACTTTTCCAATTTTCTTACACTTTGCTTTTTACCTTTCCTTATACATGATGTTCTACGGCCTGTCTTTGTGCCTTTGCCTGGAATATGGCTCCTCTCCTCCATTTCTAAGAATCTTCAGATTCCTTCTATAAGAGGCTTTTACTGGTCTCTTTGCAGCCAGTCTATCTCTCTAAGGTTTTGTGTTTACCTGGTATGTATTTTATCATCTCCCTTATTAGATGGTGATCTCTTTTCAGTTTTTTTTTTTTATCTTTCCTTCGTATCTCCAGCATTTAACAGAGTTCCTAGAACATACTTAGTATTTATAAACGCTTGCTGACACATTAGGAGGGATGTGATGAAGTAAGTACGGTCCCTGCCCTCTAAGAGCTTATCAGGAGAATGACACAGCTGCACAGATATCTTTAATGCAAGTCAGTGTATCCATTTGATCCCAGATGACTAGAAAAAGTCAAGTTTTGTGGGCATAAAAGGGAGAAATAGCATGGTACATTTCCATAAATTTAGATACAAAACAGCACCAGATTCAACTCTCCTATGATATTGTGATTTCAACTCTTGGTCTTCAGCACTGAACAAATCTTACAAGTAGGTTGTTATTATTGCTTAGTCATGTTCGACTCTTCATGACCCCATTCGGGGATTTTTTGGCAAAGATACTGGAGTGGTTTGCTGTTTTCTTCTCTAACTCATTTTATAGATGAGGAAACTGAGGCAAACATGGTTATGTGATTTGACCAGGGTCACGCTGTTACTAAGTGTCTGAGGCCAGATTTGAATTCAGGGAGATGAGCCTTCCTGACTCCAGGCTTTGCATTCTATTCACTTTGCCACCTAGCTGGCCCACAAGTAGTCAAGAGGAAGCTCTTAAAGTACTATGGGGTAATAGGATTAATTGTGCAAGATTACCCCATATCCATGAAAAATGAAAATAAAGCCTGGAACATAATATCACTATAAACAAAGAAAGTAATGTTGCCCTTCACAATAAAATGGCCTTTAAAATTAAGCTTAACTGTCATTGAAAAAAAAAGATAGCTATTAAGCAAAAGTCATGAATTTGAGTCATTTCCACTAAAGAAAATGTGGATGAAGAGGGCATTTACATGCAAGTTTATGCAACATTGAATTAAACATTAAATGAAAAATTAAGGACAATAAATTTCTTACAGTTTGAAAAGATGGAACAGAAAATTAAAAATTTACATGCCTCAAAGACATGATAATGCTGTCTTTTTAGAGCTCTCACCTTGACTATGGGACACTTGAGAGAACACAAAGAGAATGTTTACTTTTGTTAAAAAACTAAGGAAAAAAGAGAGATCAAAAGGAAGTAATATCAAAGAGAGGACAGAAAAAGTGAAGAGGTGAACCACTGTTTCTTGGAGTTGGCTATCAGAGATTTAAAAAAAGTAAGTAATGAAATAGGGAAGTAGAGTGGCCCAGGAACATGGTTATGTATGGAATGAACAAAGAGACATAGTAATTTCCCATTAAAGGTCTGACCATTAGGTCATTAAGAGAGCATTCCAGAGAATAAAAACAAGGAAGTTATTGAATATGGGGATAAATTAACAAATTCACAGACATGGATAGGGAAAGGAACTTGGAGACTGATATAAAATTTCTTTATTTTTGTTTTTTGTGGAGATGATCTAATGTCGACTGGGATAGAGTTTCACGACATGAAAATGTTAAGTTTGGTAAATAGAGGGCCTCTGCCCCTACTCATAGCACATGAATAATGAACTACTATTTCTGTGAATAGGGTTCTGCATATGAAGAGATGGCAAACAATGAGACAGGGAAAAGATAAGTACAATGTAGAGAGGGAGAATTTGGAAATACAACATTCCTTACTTATACATAGAAGGAAGGAAACACACCTTAGGTACCTACTATATGCCAGGTCCTATTGTAAGCATGTTACAAATATTATCGAATTTGGTGCTCACAATAATCCTGGTAGGTAGGTGATTTTATTATCCTCATTTTACTGTTGAAAAAAAATGAGGCAAACAAACATTAAATAACTTGTCCAGGGTCACACAACTAATATATCTCTGAGGCTGGCTTTGAATTCATCTTCTTAACCCCAGGCCCAATGCTCTATCTGCTGAGTCACCTTGCTTCATCTGGATGCTTAGTAAAGAAGGTCACAAGCCCATAGTGCCTAGCACATAGTAGGTGTTTTATACATTTTTGTTAAACTGTATTCTACAGGAATTATTTTGCATTGGGCTCTTTGAAGGAAAACAAGGAAATATTAGCCTCAAATTTTTTGAAGCAACAAGGAGAAACATTAAAATGGGAAAGGGAATAAATTGAATCTCTTAGAAGGGAGTGAAATGGATAAATGTCATCCAGACTAAGAGATAGAATATTGGAAAAGAATAATAAGGAGCATTCTGGGTTTATTTATCTCATCTGGCAAAGGAAAGGATAGAAAAGAAAGAGAAAATAACAATACATGTAGAATTAAGGAATCTTGTCTTAGCAGAAAGTGACGGATAAGTCTGTGTGAGGAGGCTGAGGTGAGACTGTTGCAATCAAAACAAATGGTAGAGATCTAGAATTGATTTTTTTTTTAAATTTATTTTTGACATGTTTGGTTTTCAGCATTGATTTTCACAGGCGTTTGAATTACAAATTTTCTCCCCATTTCCTCCCCCCCC
>JAQQSZ010011527.1:0-12229 GCA_028646595.1 Phalanger gymnotis | reverse complement strand
AATAACAAATAAGAATCACGAGAATTGTATGCTGTGTGGTGAAAACAAAAATTCCCCACAGGTTCCTCCCTGAATGAAAATAAATGGAATAACTCCCACAAAATTCATGTGGGCCACATCAGTTATACCTGAACCACAAGAAGACCTCAAGAATGTCCAGTAAGAAACACAGGAACCACATTAGGATAAACTTCCACCTGATGAGATTTCTCAGACCATGGAATCTCCACCAAGGGAAGTGGTGAGAAGCCCATCACCAAAGACCATTGAAAATCAGACTCAACAAAGCACTAACAAAATAGCAGCCACACATTGTAAAAGGACAAGGGAAGTCTTTTACATCTATAAATAAGAGTATGTATGATCTCTGGGACAATCCAGCTTTTTGTTTGGCTCTCTGTAGTGGTTTACCTCAATGCCAAGGCATCTAGAAAGTCCTTATTCCTATATGTTGGCCTAGTTGTATGACTGGGTTCAAGTCACATTAGCTCTATGGGCTTTATTCACCTCATCCATAAAAAATCAGAGAATCTCTTGCAACAGTGACATTCTGTTATTCTATACTCATGGCCTATTACATTCTTGGTTTCTAAATGAAGGCTATAGGGCAAGGGAGACAAGTGATTTTTCAAGTAGTAATCCTGAATTTGTTCAAATCTATACAAAGCTGTTCGTCCAATTTTCCTTACAAACAGTCGCCATGCATTGATGAGATAACTGGTTTGTGATAGCACTATAGTTTGTGACAATGAAACAAGCAATGGGTCAGCAAACACCTACTCTGTACATTGTACGATGACACTAGGTACCGGGAAACTAAGAGAAGAAAATAAAAGGCTTTGCCCTCAAGGAGTTTAATTCCTATCTAAAAAGAGCAAAGCTAACTGGCCTATTCTGGGATTGAACCCATGACTTTGACTCCTTAACAACTTATTCTAATCTACTGATGTAACAACTATTTTGCCAATGAATTAATTCTTTCATATCCATATAGGGCATCAATAAAAACTGAAGTGCCAATACATTGGCCTAATTGGCATTACTATCAAATAACACTCTTCTTAACTTCATCACCTTTAATTGGATAGCCTCCATCTCCATGTATGGTGGGCTCTCTTTCCTCACCTTCTGGCTTCCTTGACATCCTTCAAGAGTCAGATCGGATACCACCTTCTGAAAGAAGTCTTTGGCAGCACCCTACATTGTTAGTGCCTTCCCTCTGAGATTATGTTCCACTTACACTGTATATATCTCATACGTAAATAGTTATTTGCATGCAGTCTCCTTCATTAGAATGTAAGTTCCTTGAGGGCAGGGACTATTTTTGCCTTTCTTTTTATCCCCAGCACCTGGCATACTTTGTGGCACATAGTAAGCACTTAAATGCTTGTTTTGTTTTAATAAATTTTGTTTGATATCTTTTTCATATCAATATATTTTTCTTAGTATCTCTTCCCTTCCTTTTACCAGAAAGCCACCTTATGTAATAAACAATATTTTTGAAAGAAAGAAAAAAGTAGGAAGAGAAAAGATCGGCAAAAGATATCAATACATCAAAAAAAAAGTCTGGAAATTTGTGAAATGTACTATACCCATGGACTTCCCACTTCTACAAAGGGGCGGGGAAAGGTGTTTCTTTTTATATTTTTCCTTTGGGGCCGTGATTTCTCTTTGCAGTTTTGACACAATCACTTTTGATTATTTTGTGGGTGTTAGAATATAAATGGAAACATTTATAATGTCATAGTCATTGTGGATATTGTTTTCCTGGCTCTGCTTACTTCACTCAGCTTTAGTTTTTCCTGAATCTGTGTTTTTCTGTATTCATGATATTCATTGTTTCTCGCAGCATAATAACTGTCTTATTTATGTAGCACACTTTAACTGTTACCCAATGGCCTGACCTCTATTTTGTTTGCCAAAATGCTTCTAGTAGCACTTCATGCGTTCACAACAGGGCAGCTTGATGATACATTGCATTGTGTGCTGGACCTCAGGAAGGCCTGAGTTCCAATCCAGCCTCAGATACTTATTAGATGCGTGAACCTGGGCAAGTTGCTTAACACTGTTTGCCTCACTTTCCTTATCTATAAAACGAGCTGGAGAAGAAAATGGCAAACCAATATCTTTGCCAAGAAAATTCCAAATGGGATAACAAAAAAGTTGGACATAACTGAAATGACTGAACAACAAAAATTAATTAGCAACTCTATACACCAAAATTCCCAGCATGCAGCTAAAAAGGAATAGGAAAGAACTGGAAGCTGAGGAGGTAGCCACCAGTAGAGGAATGACTGAAAATACTATGGTGTAGGTATATCATGGAGTAGTGTTGTACTGTAAGAAATGATGAAAGGAATGGTTTTAGAGGAACATGAGACTTGTATGAACTGATGCAGAGTGAAGTGAATAGAACCAGGAGAACAATAATAACTATTTTGCAAGGTCAAACAACTTTGAAAGATCTAAGAACTCTGATCAATGCAATAACCAACAACAATTCCAGAGGATTTATACATAATGAAGATTGCTCTCCTCTTGGTGGACAAAGGATCGACTCTGGATGTAGTATGTGACCTAATTGTTATAACTTTGAATGTGAATATGATTAATTCAACCATAAAACCAAAGTTGATAGCAGAATGGATAAAAAACCAGAACCAACAATTTAGTATTTATAAGAAACTCATTTGAAAATGAGAATCACACAGAGTAAAAATAAAAGGCAAGAGTGAAATTTACTATGCTTCAGTTGATGCAAAAAAAAAAAATCAGGGTTAGCAGTCACGATCTCAGATAAAGTTAAAGCTTCGAAACTTAGCTATAATGTTCCTGTGAGTTTTCATTTAGGGATTTCTTTTTGGTGGTGATCAGTGGATTTTCAAATTCCTATTTTACCCTGTAGTTCTAAAATTTCAGTGCAATTTTCCTTAATAATTTCTTGAAGTATGGTGTCTAGGCTTTGTTTTTCATCATAACTTTTAGGTATTCCAACAATTCTTACATTATCTCTCCTTGATCTGTTTTCCAGGTCTGTTGCTTTTTTCTGAGATATTTCATGTTTTCTTTTATATTTTTTCATTCTTTTGTTTTGTTTTATTATTTCTTAAGGTCTTATGAAATTATTAGCTTTCCCTTGCCATTGGTTAATACAATTTTTAAAATAGGGGAAGAAAACCAAATCACTAATATCAAAAATGAAAAAAGTGAGTATGCCACTTATGAAGATGAAATTAAAGCAATTATTAGGATTTATTTTGCCCAAATTTGTCAATAAATTTAACAATTTAAGTGAAATGGAAGAATACTTACAAAAATATAAACTTCCCAGATGAACAGAAGAGGGAATAGAATATCTAAATAAACCTATTTTACAAAAAGAAATTGAATAGGCCATAAATGAGCTTCCTAAGAAAAAAAAGCATCAGAACCAAATGAATTTACAATAAATTCCATCAAAAACTTAAAGATCAACTAATTCCATTATTAAACAAGTTATTTGGAAAAATAGGCAAAGAAGAAGTCCTGCCAAACTCCTTTTATTAAATAAATATGATGCTGATACCAAAACCAGGAAGAACAAAAACCAAAAAGGAAAATCATAGACTAATTTTACTAATGAATATTGATGTGAAAATCCTAAATAAAATACTAAGTACTAAAGAAAACTACAACCATATATCACAAAGATTATACAGTGTGATCAAATGGGATGTATACTAGGAATGCAGGGTTGATTCAACGTAAGGAAGATTATTAATATGGTTGATTATACCAATAACAAAACTAACAAAAATCATGTGATTATGTCATTAGATGCAAAAAAAGCTTTTTATAAACTACAACACTAGTTGCTATTAAAAACACTTAAAAGAATTTCCTTACCATGAAATAAGAAGCATCTACCTAAAACCACTAGCAAGCATTATTGCAATGGTGATAATCTAGAAGCCTTCCCAAGAAGATCAGGGAGGAAACAGGGATATCCATTATCATCCCTACACACACATAGCCCTACAAAAAGAGATAGTAGGAGATATTTAATTTAAAATAACCATAAAAATAAAATATCTGAGAGTATACCTGCCATGACAAACCCAGGAACTATGTAAACATAATTGTTAAATGCTTTTTATACTTACAAAGTCAGATTTAAATAATCAGAGAAATATTCATTGTTTGTGGGTAGGCCAAGCCAATATAATGGCAATGACAATTCATCTAAGTTAATTTACTTATTCAATGCCATACCAATCAAACTACCAAAGAGCTAGAAAAAGACACTTCATACAGCTAGAAAAAATAACAAAAATTACTTGAAAGAATAAAATGTCAAAAATACCAAAAAGAATCAATGAAAAAAATATCAAAAAGGAGATCTAGAAGTACCAGGTCTTATAAAGTGATAATTATTAAAACTATTTTGTACTGGCTAAGAAACAGAATGGTGGATCAGTGGAATAGAGTAGCTATAGAATACATAATAGTAAATGATTATAGTAACCTTGCGTTTGATAAATGTAAAGATTTTAGGTTTCAGAATAAGAATTTACTATTTGGTAAAAATTGTTAGGAAAACTGGAAAGCAGTATGGAAGAAACTAGGTATAGAGCACTATCTTATACTATTTACCATGACAATACCAAAATGAATACATTACTTAGACATAAAGGGAGACATCATAAGTAAATTAGAAGATCATGGAATATTACCTATCAGATTTAGGGATAGGAGAAGTATTTGTGGATAAACAATAGATTGAGAGCGTTATGAGATGTAAATTAGATAATTTTTATTTAAATTTTTTTTAAAAAGCTGTGTACAAATAAAACAACGTAGCCAAGATTAGAAGGAAAGCAGAAAACCAGGGAGAATTTTATAGACAGTTTCTCAGATAAAAACCTCAGAAAACTTTGTCAAATTTATAACAGTATGAGTCATTCCTCAATTGATAAATTGTCAAAGGATATGAACAGGCAGTTTTCAGATGAAATAAAAACTATCTGCAGTCATGTGAAAAAATGCCCTAACTTATGATTGAATAGAGAAATGCAAATAAAACAACTTGAGATATCTCATACCTATCAGATTGTCTAAAATGATAGCAGGGGAAAATGACAAATGTTGGAGGGGATGTGAAAACATTGGGACACTAATTCACTGTTGATGGTACCATGAACTGATGCAACAATTTTGGAGAGCAAAGTAGGAATTATGTCCCCAAAATTATAAAACCGTGTATACCCTTTGCCCTATCAACATCACTGTTAGGTCTGTTTCCCAAGGTGATGAGGGAAAAGAGGAAAGAAACTGTATGTTCCAAAATATTTATAGCAGCTCTCTTTGTGACGGCAAAGAAAGGAAAATTTAGAGGATAATCAACTGGGGAATGGCTGAACAAGTTGTGGTATATGATTGTGATGGAATATTACTGTGCTATAAGAAAGGATGAGCAGGATGATTTTAGAAAAAACATGGAAAATTTGCATGAAACAATGAAGAGTGAAATGAGTACAGCAAGAAAACATTGTATACAATAAGAGCAATATTGTTCAAAGAGAAACTGTGAATGACTAAGCTATTATGAGTAATATGAATATTCAAATTAACTACAAAGCACGTATGGAGGAAGATACCATCCACCTCTGGTGAAATTAATGATGTATGGAAGTATGTATTGTATAGTTTCGTGTGTGTATGTGCATATGTATGTAAAATATTGACCCAATCAATACAGTAACCAGCTATGATTTCTGAGGGCTGGTGCCAAAGATTGATACCTCTCTCTTTAGAGAGACATGATGGATAAAATATACAGACTTTTATATACACATTTTGGACATTTCTAAAGCAGGAATTTTTTTTTCCTTGACTATGCATGTTTGTTAGAAGTATTTTATTGTTGTTGTGTTTTCTAGTGTGTGTGGTGGAGGAGGTAAGAGGGAAAGAATAAATACTCACTGGAAAAAAAAGAATTTAGAAACAAATCTTAAGAAAAAAACATCAGGTAAAGAGTTTATCGTATCAAATCTCCATAATATCTTGAAGCCTACTGGAAGAAGTATGTAGTCGCTCAAAAAGGATTGGCTTGTCCTCCTATAGAAGAAAGACCAAGAAGATGAAGAATGTCTATTTCCTTGATTTAAACAGGCATTACATCTTTGGACAAATAGTACAGAAAGACAATAGCCTGGGCCCAGGGTTGAACAGGAAGAGGCTGAATTGTTTTTAGAAATTGAAAATATCTTTTACTTACATGCTGTGTCAATACTAACATTCCGCAAATGTTGCATTGCAGCAAGATGCAAAACACTACTGACTCCAAAGAAGTAAAGACGTGAATCATGTTAAGTGAGGTATTTAGATACGTGGTTGACATGTGACATGTGACATGGGACCAATGAAGAACTCCATGGAAGAACAGGATTGTCATCAAGGAACTGTAAGATAAAAAGAGAAGATCGGCTTATCATGTCATGAGATTAAAAGACTACAGGTTGAGAACCAGAATATTCCACTGATACCCTTGCAATGTTTAATTAGACAGATCCCTGTGACAAGGTTTTGGGAGACTACATGGAAGAATTAGGTTATTAGAAGGAACTCCTTAATCTACAAGATCCCAAAATCTTTTCAGTATTTGAAAAATGTAAGACACTACATTTATCCATCTTCAATTTCATCTTACCAATTTTGGCTCAATATTTTAGACCGTCAAGATGTTTTTGGATGAACATTCTGTCATATAGTTTTGTTAAATAGGGCCAGACATTTATTTTGTTGTTGTTGTTCAGTTGTTTCAGTTGTGTCCGACTCTTCACAATCCCCTTTGGGGTTTTCTTGGCAAAGATGCTGGAGTGGTTTGTCATTTCCTTCTCCAGCTCATTTTAAATACAAAGAACTGAGGCAAACAGAGTTAAGTGACTCACCCAGGTTCATACAGTTAGTAAGTATCTGAGGCCGGATTTGAACTCAGAAAGATGAGTCTTTTCTGACTCCAGGCCCAGTACTTTAATCCATTATGCCACATAGCTGCCTCCAGACATTGACTAGTTCTGAATTTAACTACTTGTACTGTCTTCTAGTCAATATAGCTACTTATAATAATAGACCTTCATACACCTTATCCCCAAGGATAGTACTATTTTGCTGAAATCTAGGTAGACTATAGTTAGAGCATTACCCAGTGTTCTGGTCTAGTAACTCTGTCATTAAAGGAAATGCAATTTCCTTAATCATCTCAACCAAGGGCTCCCATTCCTAGCTCCAAATATCTCTCACCTGACAAAGTTCATCTATGCAGGCATGACCCTCTTTCCTTCTTATTGATTTTGCATTGAAGCCACAGAATACCATACCGTATGTGAACCTCAGTTTCTTGAACTACAAAATGAAGTTGGACTAGCAAACCTCTAAAATATCTTCCAATTCTATTCCAAATGAGAAACAGATTGTTTCATGAATATGCTAATAAACTATGCTTCTTCTACCTTTAATTCAATTTAATCTGAGGTTTTGAACTTTAAAAAAATGTTTTTTGATAATTGTAGTTTAATTTAATTAACTTTGAGATGAATTAATTTTAATTTTAAAAGTAATTCATATAAATTTAAAATAAAATTTTAAAGTTAATTTTAAATAATTTTAATTAAAAAGTTTCAATTTTTATTGTATGTACTTTATATTGTGCATTTAAAAATCCTATTTTCAGAACGATTGCGAGGCTTCTGTTAAACACTGTCAAAGGGATCTATGATTAAAAAAAAGTTAAGAACCCCTACTCTACACTTTTGTCAGTCCGCCAACGGCCCATAGACCATGGTTAAGCAAGGGTAATACCAGATACACAAATCTCATAAAACTTGTCTGCAGAAAAAAGAGATGTTGCCTTTTCCTATTCCATTGACATTTATTGGTCATAATTCAGTCATTTTTGTCTTTCTTTTGAAGTAGGGATTAGCATGGTAGGTATGGGAATAGTTGAACCCCTTATCATTTATTTGCACAATTCAATTTAGCATGTGTGGTTCCCAGGTGTTTTGTGTGTTCCTCATGTGGTCAGCAAGCTGAAGAAGACTTGTATGTGGTTCTTTTGCAGCCTCACACAGCATGGCGAATAGTTTACTGAGGTGCTTCTCATGTTGTTCATAAGATGTTTATGGAGTTTTGATGTGGCTTGAGTATCACTGATGTGGTCTACATAGACCTTTAAGGAATTTCACATTTGTTTTTCTTCAAGGAGGGACTCACTTGGAGTTCCTTACACCACAGAGCTGGAGGGTTTCTGCAGTTTTGCAACATTTAAGAGCATGACCCAGGCACATTTGGAAAACAAATAACAACCCAACATCCTGTATGATATATTGACAATGGGACTTTGTCCCCAGTTGCTTTATTAAGCAGCCGCTGAATACTGACTATGAGACTAAGACCACCCACTTACACATGGAAATACACATCAACTAGTTGTCAAAATCAGGTGGGGTTGTGCTGTTGTCTATAAGCTGACTACATGTCTTGTAATCTCCTCTTTCTCTGCTAAAAGAAAATCTCCCCGCCTATTCCAGATGAATGCAGGCACTCTATATTTTTGTGGGAAAGATGAGATGAAACTAACATTAATATATTTGAAACATCTGGTCAAAACAGACCAAATTTAAAAGGACCATTCTTTTCCTTATTGGTGAGCTACTTGAAGGAGCCTTACAAAGAAAACTACTGTTGGAGTGGAAACACTAAGTAAAACCCATGTTATGTGATACTGCAATATCCTGAAGCAGAGGAAGGTGAGAGAATCAAGTCCCTATACACTTAGAATATTTTTACTAGCTACCCTAGAATGTTTATTCAATTGGTTTAACCACTTTATTAGGAATGCCCTTCATCTACTTGATATAGTGAACCCAAGACAGATCAAGTCAAATTGAAAGAAGCAGTACTGTTGGACGATGTGCATCTCACCAAACTTCTGGGGAAAGAGAAACAAAGACTGAGGCAGAGGCACAGAGAAGATGATGACAGAGGAAGATACATTAGAATTATTAATTTCCTAAATATCCAGCATGTACTTTTTGTGGTGGCAAAGAATTGGAAATTGAGGGATTGGGGAATGGCTGAACAAGTTGTAGTATATGAATGTAATGGAATATTATTGTACTATAAAAAATAACGAACAAGTGGATTTCAGAAAAACCTAGAAAGACGTGAACTGGTGCTGGGTGAAGTGAGCAGAACCAGGAGAACACTGTACACAGAACAGCAACATTGTGCTACAATCAACTATGATAGACTTAGCTCTTCTCAGTAATAGAGTGATTCAAGACAATTCCAAAAGACTCATTACGAAAATGCTACTCACATCCAGATAAAGAACTATGGAGCCTAAATACAGATTGAAGCATACTATTTTCACTTTGGGAAGAGTTGGGTTTTTTTTACTTGTTTTTCCCTTTTTGCACTGTTCCTTCTTTCACAACATGGCTAATACGGAAATATGTTTGACATTATTGCACATATATAACCTACATCGGATTTCTTGCTGTCTTGGGGAGGGGAGAGAGGAGGAAGAGAAAGAGCAAAATTTGGAACTCAAAATCTTATTAAAAATGAATGTTAAAAACTATCTTTATGTGTAATTGGAAAAAATTAAATACTATTTACATTAAATAAATAGATAAACAGATAAATAAATAAATAGGTAAATAAATAAATAGATACATAGATAGATAGACAGAGAGAGATAGATACAAAGATAGCTACCTAGATAGATAGATAGATAGATACATAGATAGCTACATAGATAGATAGATAGATAGATACATAGATACATAGATAAATAAATAAATAAAGTGAATATCCAGCATGTGCTAATAGTAAAGTTGCAATAGCATCTCAATGATGCATCTTGACCATGGTGTCATTGCTTTAAAGATATTTAATTATAGCACAACCTCAATATATTATAGTTTCCTTCCTGGAAAGGATGTGCTTGGCAAAAAATTGTAATTTCTCACATAATGGGCACATAGACCACGTGCCAAATGTGAAAAAGTTGGCACAGGCAAATCCAACTCAATATGACTCCAATGTGTACTCTCTCTTCTACTTCTCTTCAGCAAATGACCTGGCAAGATTAAATCTTTACATTATCAAAAGAAAACCTGCCAAGTCACTTGACATACCCTGTGTTTGAGCCCCTCTCTCCCCCAGAGCATAGATCATTTCCTTCTCAGTCTACCAGGGCCAGGTTAATAAACCGACCTTATCTAAACCCACTCTAGAAACTGTCTGCTTAACAATACCATGACCATGATTGTGATCATCCACATTGAACCTAGCAAGCACTTTAACAAAGACCTTTCCTCATTGTGGGGGGTGGGGAGAGGGAGGCAATGGCATAGTGGTGAGAGAATTTAGTCCAGTTTCTCCCTCTGACACTTAACAAGTGATACAAGTCATTTTTGGCTCTACACATGCATTGCTCTAGGCAACTCTCTTAGACTGAAAGTTGCAGAGAAGGTGTCGACTTACATTGGTAGAATTTCCTCATCTGGGAGTTCCATGTCTCTATTAAATCACTGTCTAGTCTCTATCCCTTGCTTACAAGCACTTTGTCGGTGCAAACATTATTATGCCTATTTACAAATAAGGAAAGCTAAGTATAGAAAGATTAAGTGAAAGTCTAAAATCTCAGACCTAATAAAAAGCAGATCTGGGGCTTGCACACAGCTCTCCTGACATCAAGTGAAAGCTGCTTTTCATAAACATACGACACTAGAAATGTTTAAATGAACAAAAATATCTGAGTGCTTCACCTTTGAGCAAAGGAAGCCTCAATTAAACCTAGATTTTCCCTGTTTTGGAAGAAATTTGGAGAGCCTTGAAGCGTTCTTAGAAAATCATTCTATTTCCAAGATGGTCTTCTCATCTCCAGGCATGCACCAGATTATTATCCCTAATCAGAATGTATAGTCAGACTGGTCCAGACAAGTCCAAATCCCAAGGCTCACCTTGGCCTTGACATTTGTCAAGTGGGCTAGGAAACAGATGATACACTATCGGTGAAGAAAAGATTATTTTCTTGGGATTTTCCTGGCTATCTGTTACCAACAAAATAATGGTTAAAAGATAACCAGCAGTGGTGCAGTAGTTGGAATAGATGGTAAAAACGTGGGAAGAAGGACTGGGTTTGAATTCCAACTTTGAAATTATTTAGCTGTTACCTTAATAGGTCTGTTCCTGTATTTTTTCTTCTGCAAAATGAAGAGGTTGGAGTAATGATATCTGAAGTCCTAACTCAACATCTATGTTCCTCATACACTATCAAAACTTGTTTATCTTGTATTTCTTTGCACTTTTTACCTTTAAAAACAACAACCGTAACTACAACAATAGTCGTGTGAATTCATCAGTACTAGCATTTCCTCTTAAAAACCCCTACTATTGATAGAGCACACACTTAAAATACTGAAAATATAATTTCCGTACACTTTTATCACTTAATCATAACTGGTTTCAATAAAATTATGATTAAATATACTTATTTCTAAAACCTTACTTTACAAGGCATGAGTCTAAGCTTTATAGAAGTCTATTTGACTATTAATACCTATGTAACCTCAATTGAGTTATTGGGATACATTTCCCTAGCTTCCCCTTTTGCATTTTCTTGGGCACTTATAGTCTTGGAGAATTGACTTACCCACAATGGGCACTCAGTAAATGCTCATTAAATCAGAGATTACTTTATTTCTGCAGGCTATTAATGATTGAGGAATTAATGATTGAGTTTGTAAAGTCACTGTCTCTTTTTCTTAAAGAAAGGGCCTTTTCCCTAAGGAGTAGCAATAATAAAAGAGCATGAAAGTGTTTTGTGTAAAGAAATATATTTATATTTTGCTAAAGAATGTTAGCTATTGTCATTCTTGTGGATGAAAACTTTGGTAAGTGATACATGAAGAAAAAGAACTTAGTTTTAATATTCACTCCTCAAATATACAAGCATGAAGAAGCATAGCTTTTAATGAGATTTTGGGCAGTTTTGGAAAGAAAGATATCTGTGGTAGAGATTTGAGGACTTGGATCTCTATTTCAACTAGGTGGAAGTGATACTTTACCTGTATAGCAATAATTTAATGTTATAAAAGGCAGAGAAGATTTTTTTTTAGTATTTTTTGACTTTTTTTTAAATTTATTTTTAATATGTTTAGTTTTCAGCATTGATTTTCAC
>JAQQSZ010011526.1:0-12229 GCA_028646595.1 Phalanger gymnotis | reverse complement strand
TGTGAGTCTGAGTCTGATTCTGAGTCCATTTTCACTAGCCTGTTCATGTTCCCAGCCAACTACTTTACCTTTGAGCTTTTTGTCAGGGTATGACTGCTTGTAGAGCAGAGACTACTTTGTCCCAAGCTTTAGGGTCCAACACTGCTGTTTTCAGAGGTACTTCTACTCCACTGTCATTGAAAGCTCTGCCATAGTAGTCCTCCTCTTCCCCCAAGAACCGCCAACCAGGACCATGACCCAGATCCAAGCAGGGCACAGCAAGAGAACCTGCCTCTGGGCCAGCAAAGCACTCCTTGCACTCCCGTTCTCTGGAAGCAGCTGATTCTGGAGCTCTGGAAGCAGCCACAAAAGTTTCCTGCTGCTGCTGCCACCACTGCTACACTACCTTCACCACCCCCAGGGCTGGGACTGGGCTACTTTCTTACCGATCTAGCAGTTTTCCCACTAACCTGCTCTGTGGTGTTGGTGTCTGTGGGTTGAGAAGTCTGGTAACTGACAGAGCTCAATAATTCATGGCCCTCAGGTCTGCTCCACCCGATTCCCTGTCTGGTTGGTCCTGGCCTGGTGCACACTGGGCTCCCCTCCGCTCCCAGCATGGTGTGATAGACCCTTCCCAGCCACCAACCAGGCTGTCCTGGACTGGAGACCTGCTTCTCTCTGATATTTCCTGGGTCCCGAAGCTCTAGAATTTGTTCAGAGCCATTTTTTGCAGGTGTTTGGAGGGATTCAGTGGAGAGCTTAAGCAAGTCCCTGCTTTCCAGCCACCATCTTGGCTCTACTCCCCTACTACTTTATTTATAAACTGTTTGATTCAGGATAGCAAACAACAACAACAAAAAAGGAGAGGCAGTAAGTGGCAGGTGAGGAAATTAATTGTTCTTTGCTTCAAAGATAAACAATTCTGAAATGCTAATGGATAAAATTTTAATTTGTTAGCTAACTCTTAGGGGCAGCTAGGTGATGCAGTGGATAGAGCACTGGGCCTGGAGCCAGGAAGACTTATCTTCCTGTGTTCAAATCTGACCCCAGACACTTCCTAACTGTGTGACCCTGGACAAGTCACCTAACCGTGTTTGCCTCAGTTTCCTCATCTGTAATGAGCCAGAGAAGGAAATGACAAACCACTGCAGTATCTTTGCCAGGAAGACCCCAAATGGCATCATGAAGAGTCAGACGTGATTGAAACAACTGAAAAATGATTGAACAACAATAAACTCTTAGAAGAAAATGAGGCTTTTAATAGTTTTCTTTGTAACTAATAGCCTATTATATATAAACACCATATATGTGTGTGTGTGTGTGTGCGCGTGTGTGTGCGCAAAATGCCTCTAAAGACTTAAATTTGAACTTGTGATGATGAGTCTTCCTGACTTCAGGCCTGGCACTCTATCCACTGTTTTACCTAGCTGCTGTCCCTGTAGGGATATATTCATTCTCTCTGTCTCTCTCTGTCTCTGTCTCTGTCTCTCTCTCTCCATCTCTCCTTCCTTTCCCTCTCTCCCCCTCATCCCCCTCCCCCTTCCCCTCCCCCCCCTCTGTTTCTCTCTCTCTTCTCTATATTGTGGAAGAAAACAGACAAAACCTCAAGAAAAATAAAGTTTAAAAAATGTGCTTCAATCTTTATTCAGATACCATCCATTCTTTCTCTGGGAATGGATAGCAGAGTTGTCTTGAATTGTTGTATTGCTGACAATAGCCCAGTCATTCACAGCTGATCATCTCACAATATTGCTGTTACTTTGTACACAGCACATGTCAGTTCCTATCAGCTTCTCTAAGTCTTCCCAGCTTTCTCTGAGAGCGTCTTACTCATCATTTCTTATAGCACAGTAATATTCCATCATAATCACATACCACAATTTGTTCAGCCATTCCCCAGTTGATGAGCATCCCCTCAATTTCCAGTTCTTTGCTGCTGTTGCCTGGATTTAACTATTAAGGACCTCCCCACCTCCCGAGGTTGTCTATGTATCCAAGGCATCTACGAGCCAGTTCATGCTACAGTTATGTAGTTTGGTCATGTTCCCTGACCAGTTATGATGGATCTGGTCAGCACTTCAATACTTTGTCCCAACCTTGTAGGAATTAGACTGGTTCTTTTTGCTCCAGAGGACAGAACTGGGAGCAATGGGTAAGCATCACAGGGAGGCAGATGGAAGCTAAATATATGGAAGTAATTCCTAACAATTATCTAGAAATGGAATGAGCTACCTTAGGAGGTAATGAGCTCCCCATTACTGGAGATCCTTTGGCAGGAGGAGGCTTTATGAATGCTTGTTGAGTTGTTATAAAACCCACTGAGGAATGGCTTGGATGAGGCGGTGTCCGCTCCTGCCCAGCTGTCACATTTGTAATATCCACATTTGGTAGTACCACTGAAAACAGGAAAACAGAATTTCAGCATGGACTAGAAGAGGAAGAGAAATCTTGATTCCAGAAGGCCGATGATGAACATCTTTCTTTCCTGTTGGTGGAGAGGTGATTGACTATTGATGATGCGTGTGCTGTAAGGTGCAGTCACTGAGTCAGTTGGTTTTGCTTTACTATTTCTTTGTTACAAGGAAATTTCTATGGTGGGAGGTGTTAACTGGGAAGTGACAAGGATGTGGAAACACAGAATTAATTAGTAAACCATTAAGAAAAAGAATAGATAGAACATAGATTCCATATACATTTGAATGCAAACTCTTATGGGTAGGGATTATTTCACTCTTTGTGCTTGCATCCCCCACACGTACCTACTTGTTGATTCATTGATTTGTTTAAGTATACTATGAAGGACTTGTGTAATCCAGGGAAATTTAGGAGTAGGGAGTGGGCCCAGAACTGTACTTTGTAGATAGTAGTTTCTGTATATAGTCTTAGAGAAAATGAAAATACTCACTGATTTTAGAGATTGTTGGCCATTGTTTGCCAATGGTTACATTCTCTTGAGATGTTGCTTCCTTTCTTCCTATCCTTTTCCATTCTCTCCTGAACTGTAACCCTTGTTACCTGACTCAGTTGGGGTATAAAGAAATGGGTATGATGCACCCTTCCTTATTTACTTTGTGCTGGTCTCACTAATGTTTTTCCACTGTTGCTGGCATTCTCTTTCACACAAATAAGAAGACCTCAAATGAAGCCTTTGTCTTTAAAGGGAAAAAATGACATTTAAGACAACAGTTAATATCAGAGAAAGTGTTAGGTGGGAAGACAGTTTTGTCTCTGGATATCGTGTGCAAGTTTATTTAGTTCAGATTATTTTAGAAACAGCAAAGCATCTGGTAGAAGAAAAAGAAATCCTTCCAATAATTGCTAAATGACTCATTAGTCAAGAGTTCACCCAAAGAGCAGCTCCTCCTCTGTGCAAAATTAGCCTGCTCCCTCCTCTGGAGACTGTGCTTGCTCCCATGAGCATTAGGGAAAATCTTCCTAGACTTGAGAATGCTTAAAGTCTATCTCCGTATATGAATAACTAACTTGTACTTTCTGAAAATTTGAGTCATTGAAGAGATAGACATATAGAATGGTGCATACAGAATGGTATCTAGGAACCTACTTTGAGGAGCACTACACAAAGATGACTGGTATTTCTGGCTTACTTCTGGGATGAAGAACTGATCATATAGCTCATCCCTGGGTGAGGAGGGCTCACAACATTGCACAGTGACCAGACTAGAGGCATCATCAATTCTTGGTTATCTATCTGTGGTAGAGTGCAGACACCATAAAAGCACTCCCATATTCATCACCTTGGACAGACACCTGTGGCCCTCCCATATTGTAGTCGCTGTACTTTGTTGTTTAGTTTGGTACTGATGAGAAAGTAATATGGACTTCTGTTACTTTATGGAATTGGTATGTTTTAGCCAGGTAGGTTGTAAACTGAATCTTATTTTTCCATTGAGTTCCATTCTATAATTCTAGTTTCATTGCTGTGTGTGTGTGTGTGTGTGTGTGTGTGTGAAATCTCCTAATAAACTGAGAGTAAACTGAATTGGTGAGAAAAGGGTTAGCAATGGTAGCATTTCCATGGCTTGTATGACATTATAGTGCACTAACAAATGTCACATCAGAAGGGATTGTATATAATTCCCTCTGTTCTGTTAATTATAAAGTAGGTAGCCCAGTGGAGAGTGCTGGGACTGGAGTCAGGAATATCTGAGATCTATCTCAGATACTTACTCTCTGTTTGACCCTGGTTACATAGTCATTTAACCTAAATAGAGACTATAAAATGGGCATAATAATAGTACCTGGAGGCAGCTAGATGGTACAGTGGATAGAGTACTGGGCTAGGATCAGGAAGACTCATGGGGTCATGAAGAGTAGGATACAACTGAACAACAGCAACAACAACAACAGTACCCACCTCCCATGGTTGTTATGAGGATCTACTGAAATAATATTTCAGTATTTAGCACAGTGCCTGGTCCATAGTAGGCACTTAATAAATGTTTGTTCCCTTGCCTTCCCTTCCAGCCTGTACAAATTTCTGCCATAGCCTCTTTTTCCTAGTTTTCCTCCTCTTCCTGCCTAGTTTATTGGGATAGGGTATTTCAAGCTTCCTGAGCACGTGCTACTATATCTGCTATATTCTTGATTTAAAAGTCTTATTTTATTCAGGTACTAAAATCTGAGTCAAAATGATACCTTGTCCATAATGTGTGTTAAAAATTCTGTAGAATGCATCTGTTTTGGAGGGATTCCTGTACTGGGGATGAAACCCAGTAATTGCATTACTGGTTTTTTTATATTTATATTTACTTCTACCTGGTTTTGTAAAGCCTTTGTAGACTTCCTTTGTTTTTTTCCACCTCTCTCCCTCATCTCTGGTCTTTAGTATTATGCTGTGTATACATCAAACACTGAAGTGATTGAATAAATAAAACCCAAGACTTTTATGTTTATATTCCTTAAGGAGGACCAAATATAGCTCAAAGGAAGTGAAAAGAAGTTCAATAATTCCAAGTGATAGCTGGCATGTCCAAAACTTTTCATGGAACATCTTCTCTAGAAGTTAAAAAAATTACCAAGCACCTACTATATACAATTACCTGTACTAAACACTATGATACAAAGAGTGGAATGTCTCTCATTCTCCACTGCCCCCAAGTTTTGGCCTCAAAGAACTTCCAGTCTAATGGAGGGGGTTGTGGCACGTACAAAAGTAAGTATGATATGAGCAACAATAGAGTAACAAACAAGAGATATAGAGACCTCTAAGAAAATCTGAGGAAGGAGAGATCACTCCTCAGTTCAGGGATGGGGGAGGCATGATGCAGAAGGTAACACCTGAACTGAGTTTTCAAAGAAGGGAAATGTTTGCATAGGAAAGAGATAAGACAGGAATCTGGCCCTGCTCTAGTTTTTCCAGCCCCACTGGACATGATTTCTCTGCTTTCACTCTGCAATCCAGTCAGGTTGGGCTTTCTTTTCCTCACAGAAAACACCATCTCCCTTTTCCATGCTTTTGGGCTGGCCATCTCTCATGCCTGGAATGTATTCCCTCCTTTCCTCTATCTAGCTCACAGAGTCTGTCTCTTCCTGTTAAATACAGTCCAGACCCCATTTTCTACATGAAGACTTTTCCTCTTCCTGTCAACTGCTAGTGTCTCTCGAATATATTTTATTTTTTTCTTTAAAAAAAATCAAATTCTTTTCAGTTAACAAAAATTTGGTTTTTTTCCTACCTTCTCCCCATTCCTGATTGAAAAAGAAAGGTGAAACCCTTGTAACAATTATGCCTAGTCAAGCAGAACAAATTCCTGTATTGGCCATGTACAAAAAACTATATGTCTCAATCATTACCCTGAATCCATTACCTCTCTTCTGGGAGAGTCTGTCACAAATCCTCTGGAACCATGTTTGGTCGTTATATTGATCAGTTGCTAAGTTTCCCAAAGTTGTTGGTTTTTGCAGTGTTGCTATTGTGTAAATTGTTCTATTGGTTCACTTTACTTTCTTATAGCAAGCCTAAATCTGACTCCCTACTCATTAGTTCCTTCTCACGTCTTGCAGCTTTTTGAGGAAGGTTTTGTCTTTAGTAGCCTTTGATACAGCTGACAAAGCAGATACTTCCCAACTAATACTCAAACAATACCTCTATAAACATATTCCCTCCAAAAGGACCAGTGACATGATGAGGGTGATGTCTTGTGTATGAATTGGATATGGATGGGGCTAAGCTGTGCAAAGTTGTCAGTCTCATTCTCTTTTCCAGAGTAATCAAAACCCAATAACAAGACAAAGGTCAAGACAACTGGTGCTGGCCTAGGATGCAGTAGGTGACATTGGCCTTTCTAAATTAAGGTCTTTTCCTAGGTCTCAGTTTGTACAAGGCCAAGGCCATTCAATGATTTAGGGCTGGGTAATACAAAGATAGCTCTTTGTACCATCATAAAGATACCAGTCTGTAAGGGGAAGACCATCAGAGTTTCTGGCCAGAATAAAAAACAATTGCTATTTACACTCATTCTAAGCCATCAAAACCTAAACAGTGAGCCACAGAGGTTTGGTTTGGGGCTCAAGGAAAGCCAGAGTCATGTGGGTTTTAAGGTAGAGTCAAGCAGCTCCATTTAAAACAATGGGCTTTTAAAAGTGGCTTTTCAGAGCTGTATTTTAAGAAATAAAAAATGAAATGGCACAGCACAGAAAGTAAATTGTCCCAGCTTTTTGAAAAAATAGTAATGAAAATCAATCAAAATGAAGAAGGAGGAAGAGAAGGAGGAAGGAAGAAGGGGAGGAGTAAGAGGAAGAAGGAGGAGGAGGAAGAGGAAGAGGAGGAAAAAGAAGGAGAAGGGAGAGAGCATTCCCCTGGGCAAGTCACTTAACTTCTCCATGCCTCAGTTTCCTCATCTATAAAACTGGGATAATGGGCAGCTAGGTGGTGCACTGAGTAGAGCACCTGCCCTGGAGTCAGCAGGACCTGACTTCAAATGTGGCCTCAGACACTTGACCTTGGGCACCTTAATCCCAATTGCCTTGCCTTCCCTGTCTCCAGAAAAACAAAACAAAACAAACTGGGATAATAATATTACCTACCTCCCAGGGTTATTGTAAATTAACATATGTAAAGCACTTTACAAATCTTAAAGAACTATGTAAGTGCTAATTGTTACAATTACAAATCTTGCTATGTTTCTCTGAATCATGCATATTTGTCATTCATGGTGGCACAACAGCAACGCAGTATATTTACATGCCACCGTTTTGTTTTGTTTTGTTTTCCTTCCAATCCCTATCCCTTGGGGATAGCTTTTTCTTGTTACAAACATTGCTGTTCGAAATATTTTTGTGAACTTGGAGCTTTTTTTGCTTTGTTACCTCCTACGGGCTGTAAATCCAGTAGTAGGATCTCTGGGTCAAAGAATTTAAAGCACTATGTAAATACTAATTGTTATTATTTTTTAAATTTTTATTGATGTCTTTTGTCTTTATGTCACCACAAAATATTGTCTGTTAATTTAGTAATAATTACATGCATAATTAATAATTTAATAATAGAAAAAAATAATACTATGTGTACAGTTTATTAATATTTTATGTATAATTCCAAATTGTTATCAGGAATATTTGGGTCAATTTTTAGTTCCACCAGTATGAATTAGCATGCTTGCATGTATGAATTAGCAGTTAGTGTAGTGCCTGGCACAGAGTAGACACTTAATAAATGTTTGTTGACTTGCCTTGACTGTGAGCACTGACTTCCCAGTCTGGTTAGAGTACTAATAATAACATTAATAATAGAAGACATTTACAAAACACTTTAAAGTTTGCAAAACTGTGCTTAACATCTTATTTGGGCTTCTCAGCAAACCTTTGAGGTAAATACTATAGGCATTATTATCCATTTTACAAATGAAGAAACTGAGGGTCCAAAAGGTTACATAACTGGCCCAAAATTACACAACTAGTAATTGTAAAATCTTTCTCCCCCTCAAGTCCAGCACTCTGTTTACTGTGTCCAAATAGACCAAACATGGAAGGTGTACAGCTGGGAAAGTAGACTGGGAAAAATCTATGGAGGATTGAGAATGCCAAACTAAGATGTTTAGATTTTATCTTCTTGGCAGTGTAAGTCATTAAATTTTTTTTTGAGTTGCATAGTGGCTTAAATGAAAGTGATTTTATGGAAAGGTTACACTGTTGACAGTGTGCATCAAGATCTCTATAAAGTTCTGAGTCTTGGTGACCAGGAAGATGATGATGTCCTTGAGACATGCTACCCTGGGGGTCTGTTTCTGAGTAAAAATGGAGGTCACTTTTGGATATAATAAGTTGTAGGTCATAAGAAATCACATGTCCAGGTGTTAGAGAACAAGATTACTTTCCTAAAATGTGATGAAATTTCAGGATTCTTATTATAGATAGATATCTACAGAGACAGATTGATCAAGTATTAAGCATTTTCTATGTAGCAGGCATCTTGGTAAGTGCTAGGAATAACACTAACAATTCAAACAAAAACCAAGATAGTCCCTCCCTTCAAGGAACTTATGTTGTGATGGGATGAGACAACACATAAAGGGGTGTTGGAAGGGGGCGGTAAAAGCAGAACCCCTTGGGGGCTCCATTAGATTGTAAATTCCTTGAGAACAGGGACTGTCTTTTTCCTCTTTTCCTCAGAGCTGAGCACAGTGTCTGGCACAGATTATCAATGTTTATTTTTTGACTGATTGATTGATTGAGGAGGAGACTGCAGGAAGTGACATGGAGGCCTGCTTTCTAGCAGGAGAAGCAAAAGATTCTCCCACCTAAATCCGAGCTTAATAAAGATAATTACAGCTTATTACATTATTATATTACAGCCTGTTACAGAGGAAGAATGGAAGCTCTTCGAAGGCAGGGACTATTTTGCCTCTTGTTCAAACCCCAGCTCTTAGCACAGTGCTTAGTACATGGTAACTGCTTAATAATCAATTGCTGATTGATTGAAACTGTTTTGATTGTCCAGAGAATCTATGCCTTCCTGGAATTTGCAGCATTTTCTCTTGTAACCCAGAAAAGTTCAGATAATAGGGTCTGATTGCACTTAGCATATTGAAGTTATAAATTAAGTTCCAAGTCTTTAGATCTCTGCACTAGTCAGGATTTTGAAATTGGGATCCCAAGTTTCTGAACTCCAATTCCTGGAGCATAATAAGATTAGAGGTGGGATCACATTGATTGCCATCAAACAAAGCCTTCCAGGCCCTGACTGTATTTGATAAGCATGATAAATTTGGAGAACAAAGATGATTGTATCATTAAATAATCCAATATACTCTTAAAAATTGATGGTGGCAGAGATGATGAATTTGAGCCAAGTTTAAGAATGAGCTATTTTAATGATTAGATTAGCAGAAATAGTACAGAATGATAGTATTTAGTATGCTTTCACCTCCTTTGTAAGAGGACACATAGACATCTTTTCCTCTCTCTAGTTTCTTGTCTTGTGATAAAGTGGATGGACCTAGCTAGCAGTTTAGAATTCAGAAAATTTCCTTAGAACTGTGTGTGTACAGAGACCAGGAAAAGAGAGAAGAACCTCAGGGCAGTGAAAGTCTCATTTAACAAATTCACCTGTCAGTGTTTCTTGTAACAGTCTTGTTAGCAACTGGGATAGACTTCAGCCTTCATAGTTAACCCTCCCTTCATCTGGGAATCACAGAAAGTTGAGTTTCTTTCCCATTAAATTCCCACAAATTATTGCATTTCAGTACTAATCACTCCAGCTATCCTACCATAGCTATTTTGGACACCATACCATAACTTCTGTGGTGAGCAGGAACTTGTGAATGGTTAACTGTGGTCCTAGGAGAATCTGGCTCCTTAAAATGAGCAACACACCTGGTATAATTGACCACAGCTGCAGGATAAATGTCTCTGTTTCACGTGGCTAGTTTCTGTAGGTGCCTTGGGTTTTTGCCATGATGTAGTAATAGCCTTTTTCATTCTCAGTCATTTCAGGCTTTCTTCCAGCTTGGGGAAAAAATACGTGCTTAAACTTAAAGCTTAAAACCCTTTCTGGTTGCTTCCTTTTGTCTTGTTTAACACCAGCTTTGTAGATATGGAGTTATGGAAAGGGCCCTGATTTCAGAGTTAGAAGACCTAAGATTCTGAAACATTACAGCACATAGGAGCACATCCTCGGAACTTGCTGGAGCCAAATGTTCCATGTCTGTGAAACTCGTGATGCCTTGTCTTGCAGGGTTGTGGTGAAGAAAACTCTTTATAAACTTGAAAGTTTAACCAAAGTGTGAGTTGTAACATTGTATCAATAATGATTATGAGTGATAAAATTATTACTTCAAGAATCTCTCAGGATCATAAAGTTGGAAGCTGTAAAGTTGGAAGGAGCCTTTTAGATTTTCTGACTGGCTCTAGACGTTCTTATTATTAGCAACTTGGGTAGACTCTAGGCTTTTCTCTTCTTTCATTTGGAGAAGTGGATTTCTCATTTCTCACCAGTTATTAATTAAGAGTCATTTAGACTTTATTCCTCTGCAGATTGTAACTCCTCCCATAATTTAGGAGATTGTATTGGAGATTTACTGTGACAGAAAAATTCATTCACTTAATGCCAACCTGGTGATGACCTTCTTCAGACTTAGCCAGGCTAGTCCCTGGACAGCAGAACTATGATCATAAGATACAGTTGTTAAGGATTTCTGGAGCCATCTAGTCTAACTCTCATTTTACAGATGAAAAAATTGAGACTCAGGGTGGTTAGGTGACTTGTCCAGGGTCACCTAGCTAGTAAAAATCTGAGATAGGATTCGAACTCAGGTCCTCTAACTGCAGAGCAGGGGCTCTTTCATCTCACATTCTTCCTCTCCTTACTAGCTGAGCAGTTCTGTTGACCTCATATCTACTCATCATTGTGACTCCCCTTGGTACCTTTCTAGCCTGGTAAGACCTGTGGGCATAGCCTTTGAGGACCCAGGGTCATTTCCATGCCATGATGAGGCATTAGAGTAGGACTTTGGTGAAATAAAATTGTTCACTGAAGCAGTTAGATGGCATAGTAGATCAAGTGTGGGACTTGGAGTCAGGAAGACCTGAGTCTGAAGACTGATTTTGACACTTATTAACTGGATGACTCTAGGTATATTACTTAACCTTTTAAAGCCTCAGTTTCCTCTGTAAAATGGGTATAAATCTGTAAAATGCATATCAAAATAGGACCTAATTCATAGAGTTGTTGTAAAAAACAAATGAGATAACATATGCCAAGTGCTTTGAAAATTGTGTAGGGCTGCACGCATGGTGTTCCAAAAGTCTTAGTGTAGTTTTAAGTTACTAAAACTTGAACGGTTATAACAGTAATACCAGCTAACATACAGGGTGTTCCAAAAGTCTTAGTGCAGCTTTAAACCTCAATATCTTAAGCTCAGTAGCTTAAAGCTTCACTAAGACTTTTGGAACACCCTATATGTTAGCTAGTAAAATTGTTATAATTGCAATAATAGTAATAACAGAACCAAAGCAGCCTTGCATGCAGTGCAGGGGATAAGGCTGGTACATTTGACTCCTGTTTGTTATAATTAGTGTAGAGTCCTGGATGAGTATATTTCTTTATCATAGATTTTTATGCAGTTCTTTGCAAACTTTCTTTATGGAATCTCATTCTATAGGAATTTTCTGCCTCTAATGCTCCTGCCCTTCACCCTCACCCCTTTGCAAAATATCATTGTGGTTTGTGACACATTACTTTGAAAAATGTGTGTCCTTCATAGGTCCTCTGGATATAGAAATGCAGGCAAAAGCATTAAATGTTAGGATATCATGTTGGGAAGTTTGGGGGTTTTAAGAAGTTTAAAAAGTAAGCTTTTGTGAAATCTTTGGCAATTAAAATTTAAACTTATTTTCTTTAAATAACTTCTTTTATGGGGAAGTCATTAGGAATCCAGATGGTTTTGTATTGCCCAGAGGTTCTATAATCAGTCACCATATATGGAACACTTATAATGTACAAAGCATTGGGGCAGACTTAGATGTAAGGTCTTGCCCTTGAAAAGTTTACAACCAAGTTGAGGGCAAAAACAAAAAAGTTAACTATACAGATAGATATGTAAAAAAAAAATAAATGCCAAATGAGAAGTCTGAGACAGTAAATTTCTTTCTTTTTTGCAGATGATTCTTTTTTATTTAATGTTTTTAGTTTTCAGCATTGATTTCCACAAGATTTTGAATTACAAATTTTCTCCCCATTTCTACCCTCCCCCCCACTCCAAGATGGCATATATTCTGATTGCCCCATTCC
>JAQQSZ010011525.1:0-12229 GCA_028646595.1 Phalanger gymnotis | reverse complement strand
GGGGGGGGAGGAAATGGGGAGAAAATTTGTAATTCAAACGCCTGTGAAAATCAATGCTGAAAACCAAACATGTCAAAAATAAATTAAAAAAAATATAGCTACTAAAATGAAGGTCAGAGATGAGAGTAGATCCAATGTTTCCTAATGGCCATTCCCTTACTCTATGCTCTACGACATAGTGTCTCCCTTGCTTTCCTTGTCCGCTTCACTTCTAGTGCTTTTTACATGTGGGCTACATGAAGATAAGAATATTTCTGTGAACCCATCGGAGACACAATTTGTATTAAACATAAGCAAATAACCAAAGAATGTTTATCTGTGCTATTCAATTCTCACAAAGGTCATTGCAGGTAATGGAGAAGGAGTAGATGAGAACTAGAGTTATGGAGAGCTAGAGAATTATGTTAGGACATTTCAAGATCACAGAAAATTGCAGTAGGTAATAGGTTAGGACAAGATGTTGGGCCCATTTAAGTAGATCACATTTCAAGCAAAAGGACTTGAAACGTGTCTTTAATTGGTAGTCTGCATTACATATCAGGGATGCCTCTTTCCCGATGGAAGGAAACACAAAGATGAAAAGTGAAAATTATCATCAGGCATGAGAACCTCAGTTGGCCTCTATAACAAAAAACTCCATTCCTTCCTTCTGAAAGAAGTCACATCAATTTTCATTGAATATGTTATTAAATGAAATTCCCTCAAAAGCTGTTTTAGCAGTCTCTATATGTAGAGATATTAACGAACACTGCAGCTGGTTCCATCACTTTGGGACACTTGGGTTAACAGTGGGCAGGAGTGTCTTTCCAAATAAACAGAAAGGAACACTCCCTTCTCTCAAGTAGCTGGCATTTTAATGGCAGAGCTTACATTCATAACAAGAAAAAATGACAGGGAGGCAGCAAGGTGCAATGGCAAGAGCATTGGTTTTAGATTTACATGACCTGGATCATATCCTAACCCTGACTTTGATTTTTGTCATATTCCTTCACTTGCTGCAACTTACCCATGATAAGTGGTATTGCTCATTTACATGTAGCACTGTGGGGATACTTGAAAGAAGAAAGGACTGACCTTGCTCACAAAGAGGAGATAGGCTGACAAATTGTCTATAACCCTTGGACTTAGATGATATGTAAATAAGCTTTTCAAGGATCATTTGAAACCTGGCTTTCTGGCAGTTATATAATTTCCTTATATTGATGGAGCAATTACGTCAAATCTCCAGGAATATTTCCTATCTCAGGCAGATGGAGTGATATGTACACTTAACCTTTGAACATATACATGCTCTGATTTCAATCCTTGCATGTCAGGACATCAAAACAATCACTGGGATAGCCTCTCAGTAATAATAACAACACATCGCATGTTCACAAAGTTATAAAATATCAAAGAGCATTTGATATCCATCATGTAAAATCAATCCTGTCTAATATGTGGAAAAGAATAGCAATCAATCTATCAACATATATTTAGTCAATCAATGTACATATTTATTAATCTCTGGGTTTGTATCAGGCACTGTGCTAATCGGTAAAGACAAAAAGAAAAAGACAAAAAAGGTAGGGGTGTATGTGCGTGTGTGTGCGTGTGTGATCCTTGCTCCTAAAGGTTTCAAATTCTAATGTCTGGGAGACCAAATGAAAATAACTAAGTACATACAAGACATATACCATGCAAATGACAGGTATTCTTAGAGAGGAGGGTCTGGAAAAGTGTATTATGGAAGGTAGTTTTTGAGCTCAGCCTTGAAAGAAATGATTGGAACTCTAAATCAGACTTGAGAAGGGAGAGCAGTGCAGGAATGAGGACAGTCAATACAAATGCATGCAGTCAGGAAATACAATTCCCTGCCTGAACAACAGCAAGTCGATTTAAACATCCACAAAATTTAATGGACTTTGCTAACTTCTGGGGATAAAGATAGAAATAAAGATTCAAACTCAACTCTGTAGGAGCTTTTGTTCAGTAATAGAACTTATATTCATAACAAGAACATGAAAGGGATGCAAAGTACTGAAGTGGAAAGAACAGACACCTCTTCACTTTGCACCCAGCTGCACTCATTTTAGACTTCTTTGAATTCTCCACCATGCCTCCAGTAAACTCATAATTGGGAAATTTCAATATCGCACAAGGTCCAATCAGGCTTGTTACTCATACTTCATCAGTCCCTCTAATTGAAGTATGAAATCCTAAACTCTGCCATTCAAGGGAAGGGGACAGAGATTTTCCTAGAAATATCTTCACTTCCCACCTGGAGGTGCTCATTTTTGACTTCTTTGAAATTTTCCACCATGGCTCTGAGCTACCTGCCTTTTTCTCCTTCCACCCCACTTTCAGATATCATCTGTTTTGTTATTATTGCCTTAGTGTTACAGAGGTCAGTGAGCTATGATCAAATCTCAATTCTTTTACAGCCTATGTGACTTTGAACTTGTCACTACCTCTTTCCTTTCTATTTTTTTAAATTGTTGATGGATTAATGACCTCTCAGATCTCTATAAATCTATGAACTTATTTCAGCTGAGAGAACTATGTAATTTTACAGTAGTTTACAGTAGTTTATGGGTATTAATTGCTCAAATGAGTTATTCAGAACTGTGCCTGCCACTTCCTCCCCTACCTAATATGAATCCCTTAATCATCTACCACTTGACTATTTAACCCACCTCTTCTCAGTGGAATGAATGTTCTCCAAAGTATCTTCAGTGTATATATATATATATATATGCCACATATATGCCACCACATTTGATTGTCTTTTGCTAGAATTTAACAGCTTTACCTTTCTAAAGCATTCAATCCCATTTCTTACATCTAGGACTACTGCAATAGCCTCTTTACCTTAATTGCCTCTAGTCTTGTGGGTCTCAGTAAGGTCCAATCCATTATACCAGCTGTTTCCAGATTCATCTTTTCAGAATTTAGATGTTCAAAGTATATATATTAGGATTGAACTGAATCTTTTGGCCTTGTCCACTGAACAGAAACATGGATAGGACCTACTAGGCCTCAAACCTGTCCTAAGACTGATAGTTCCCATAGTGGAGAGAAAAAAAGGACCAAGGTTGAGGGGTTCCCACTGAGAGAAGGTTCAGAAGTGTTAGACATTGCTTATACAAAGCCACAGTAAATTGCCAGAAATGAGGGATACTAAATCAATGGAATTAAAACCTATCTAGATTAGAAAGAAGACTGCCATTGAAGATCAAAATACTTAAAAGTGCAAGAAAAGAATTATCTGGCAACAAAAAAATTAGACAAAGTCTGAGTTCCACAGAGACTTCTTTCACACAATTTTCTACACTTAGCTTTTTCTGAACTCTTGTATTTTTTTAAAGGTTCAGCCATTTGAAGCCAGCAATGTTTTCTAGGCTGCCTGATATTTGTCACAGCCAAACAGCTGCATTAATCTCTAAGAAATGACTGATCTTTCAGATTCAACCTCAACCTACTTTTCCCACACTGTGTCCTATTGAGTAAGGACAAAATAATTAATTATTGAGTCAAATTGACCATTTTACCTTGGAATTCCTTTTTCCTCTACTTTCTCTTGCGTTATATACCCCCTCTTACTTTCTGGCCTTCTTTTCTCTTTCTTCCCTTTTACTGCTTTCCAAATATAACACTGCTTCACCTCCCCAAGGCTATGTCTTAGCATCTCTGCCTTCCAGATTCCAGGCATTCTTGTTACTCTGATTGTCACTTCTTATTAGATGATTTACCAATGTATGTCTTGTGACCTGACCTTGCTTAGGAACTTCTGTCCTTTATCTAAATGTTTTTACTACATTATTTTCCTCCTCAAAAAGTTTAACTGCTTTTCATTGTCTATGAAGTCAGAACTACAATGCTTAAGTATTCATAAATATACATGCAGTCCATTTTTATTATAAAAAAGCTCTTAATATAGTTGTGAGATGGGTGATGTGGGGCCTTGCACATAGCAAGTGGTTCTGAATTGTTGCATATTCAAGGGCAGAAACTGGTTTTTGTTTGCTTCTTTGAATCTTTCTATACTTTCTTCTGCCCAAAGTGTCCAGTATACAGTAGGCTCTTGATCATCATAGATCATGGAATCATAGATTTAAGTGGAAGGGACATTACAAGCTTTTAAGTCCAGACTCTTGTCTTTACATATGAGGAAACTGAGGCATAAGGAGGTTTAGTGACATGTCCACACGGTAAATATGTGGCAGAACTTACATACTCAAACCCAGCTCTTACTCAAGACACTGAAATCTGCTATCTAGGCACTTTCTCAGACTGCCTTGTACATATTAGCACTGGAATAAATGTTTGCTAAATAGGATGGGATGGGATGGGATGAGATTGAAGGAGGGAAGTCAGGATATGAGATTTGGACATGGGAAACTCAGGTTTCTGGGAGAATGTGGAGATTAGGGAAGAAAAGATAATTGTAGCTGAATGCCACTGAGGATATCTTCTTTATCCCTCATGCTGTTACAAGGCAAAGCAAGAGTACTGTGCTACAGACTTAGGATGTTAATGGTATTAATTTTACCAGGGGAGAAGATACAGGTGAACACTTCCATAAAAGATGTAAAATTTGTGAACTTATTTTTGATGCCATAATAGTCACAGGTAATAATTTTCTTCCAGGAAAACTAAATACCCTGCAACGTTGCAGGAGAATAGATATTGCTGATATTAATAGAGCCCTCTCTTCCTCTCTAGAGACAAGTAGGCATTTTGATATTCTAATTACAATATTTTTAGGGTAATACTATAACATTTTTGGCATGGATTGTGTAATATACTTCCGAAAGTGTTCTAATATTGTATCATAATGACCTCAAATGGCATCTATATTTTTTAAGTGAACTGAATAAGAACTCTTGTTGAAAATAACATTTGAGAATCCATGATTAATTTTCTAGATAATAATGATGGTGTCCATTACAATTAATAGTCATGTTTCATCTATGCTAATTTAGATTGGCACACAGAAGGTGCCAACAAATTAAAATGATAGACAAGTTGAATCCTGTGCTTATTCTAGTTACTGTGTTGCTAAATTTATTAGAGTCTGAGAAGCAGAACCATTTTATTTGAAACACATATTTCTTATATTGTTGCAATTTTCTTGTATCTTGTTCCTTTTCCCTCTCAGTATATTAGTTGACAATACCATTGATTTCCCATTCCTTATTTACTACATTTCATTCTTCAGTTCCTTTTTAATATAATTTTCTCTTCTATTCTACACCCAATGGTACAGTCCATGGTAGACATATATAGCCTTTTTATTTGTAGAAGTATAAAAACCAAAATTGTAAAAAAAGTGAGAACTAAGTCAAAGCAACTCAATTTTTGCTTATCAATGATATTTAAAATAAATATTAAATATCCTCCTTTTCTTTCAACTATCCCTAATTCAGATACAGCCTTTGCAAATACCTATGTATATGTGACATATAAGAAAATTCACTTTTCTGAATCTGTTTTCTTATCTGAAAAGTTAGAGAGCTAGTTAAATGTGACAACCTCTAAAGTTCCTTAGAGTTATGATATTCATAAGACTTTTAGCTGATGCTACTGAGTTTCATATTTGGCTAAAAATTAATGAGTTGCAGAAATACATGCTTTATGTGATCATAATCAAACCACTTTCTTTCAAAGCCTTTCTCCTAACATGTAAAATGGGAACAATTATACCCCCATTAGCTACTTCACAGATACTATAATGATCTAATGAAATAATATAAAGCATTTCACAAATCTTAAATATATATTTATACTTACATGTATGTATGTATAAATATAGCTTTCAAAGTTCCCATTTGGCAATAAAAGCACTCTGTATTTAAATACCAGATACTTCATTGGCAAGTTTTATGAGCTTGAGCAACTCACTTTTCTTCTCTGGTCTTAAGTTCCCTTATTTGTAAAATGAGGGTTTCTATGGAAAGAATATATTAGATGGCTATAAGAATGTAAGCAGAAAGAAATGAATTTGAACTGCATAATTATAATGAAAAACTTTGTCCCAAGAAAGAGTTGAGGAAATACATCTCCTTCTCTTTGAAGCAGTGAAAGACTTTAAGGTGAAATAATGTGTTTATCACCAGATAAAATTGACATTTTGACTGGTTTTGTTGACCTTTTTTTCGTTTTGTTTTTACAATCCTTAGTACAAAGGCAAATTTGTAGGACTGGAAAGGAGAAGGGCATATTCTGAAACAAAATTAATGCATATCAATGGACAGGAAACTTGCCTTCGGTTCCAGAAAAGGTGCCAATCAGCAATTTTAGAGGGTCTTCCTCATGCACCACATTTCCCTATTCCAATGAAATCACAAGTTTAGTCCCAATATACATTGATACACACACATTTATGTATACATGAATATACATATACATTTGTGTATACATATATACATATATGTATGTATGTGTGTGTATATGTGTGTGTGTGTGTGTGTGTGTGTGTGTGTGTGTGTGTAATGAGGAACTAGATAACACCCCTAAGGTCCCTTTAAACTCAAAAATATGAATCAAAAATACAATCATTTTTCAAAAGTTCAAAAATGTAACTTCTTAGTGTTCACCAATAAAACAAAATAAAACAAAGAGAACTAGAAATTAAAACTATGAGTGTTATTTTCCCCTTAAATGGATTTGCCAAGCAATTAAAATTAACATCAATTTCAGTGAATAGTTCATATGAAAGAATTTTCTTTGCCTCTTGTTTCACAGAAACATATAAAATATAGAAGGTAATGCACAAAGTACATTCCCTTTATAAAAGACTATAAAGTGAAAACTCAGAATGACGGGAGCTTTTTTACCATGCATTTTATATTCTGCTAAATCATATCCCCCAGCACTTCTTAAACTTCAGTTCACCACCCCATTGGCAACAGTAAAAGATTTCTGAACATAAAACAACAAAAAAATTAATTAAAAATCAAATGCATAATGAATCTGAGGAATTTACACTTGCCATGTTGCATCACTCAACTTTACTGCAGTCTTAGTTCTGAACACACAGCATGTGCACTTTGCACTTTGCATGTCCTCAGGCCATGCAACACCAATGAATGGCTGCTGAAAAGCAAAAAAAAAAAAAAAAAAAAGGAGTCATGAGTACAAAAGAGCCCTGCCATAGACTAGAGTTGGACAAAACTCCTGTATCATCTCAAGGTTACCAATTCCTGGCTCCATGTCCATCATTTAGTGTTTCATATCTCATATCAAGTATCTGTCATTTATTGTATTTTAAACCTCCTTCCTCAGAAACCATGATTGCTTCAATTTAAGCTACTCTAAAAGAATATTTGAAGTCCCCTAAGTTTTGGGTCCATATCTAACTTGAGAGGTGAACAACTAAACTTAAATACCAGACAAACAGAATAGAAAGCTCTATGAATAATAATATCTTAACAGTGAGTCATCCACATATGAACTCAACACTTTGTATATGAAATATGAGTATGAAATGTTTCACTAGGATGTTTTCATCTTGTTTGTGCTTTTATATATAATTACATCCACATAATGCACTCAGCTCTCTGTCATTTTAATCTAAATATACATATTCTGCTCTTCTTTTGTCAGTAAATACAATCCAACCAGATATTTTATGCATGATATAGACAATTCTACTTCCAATTCCTGTCATACAAGATATGATAGTAGGGTTTCTTTCAGGGTCAGTTAGTCAACAAGTATTTATTTAGTGGTCACTATCTGCCAAGTACTGGGCTAAGTACAAAACAAACCTGTACAAAACCAGTTGGCTAAGACACTAAATGGACCTTGGAATATACTAATTAATAGTAATTATTTGCTCACTAAAAGTATTAAATATTCACTTTACCTCTTTCATTTGAAAATCATATCAGAGGAATTTGGAAGACTAGAAGGAAGTGTAATAAACTGCTTCTCCAGTATTTGCTGGATGAATGTTAAACAATTTATTTTTCAGTGGATGTGAAAGGAACAAACAGTAGAGAGAGACCAACATGGAAGAAATCCAGCATTATTTTAACATCCATCCATATGTATTTGGTTTCCATTTCACACATCATGGGCCAGTTGAAAAGAAAATAACCTTTTAAAACACATGATTGACAAGGCTATTTTTCCTGGAATCCACATGCTACTCTGGGCAGCTCTTACTAGTCAACCATTTTCTGCAGCAAATTTAGCATTATGACAATGCCATCAGTAAATACCATTTCATGTTCACTTCCTGCTGCAGAATGCTACTCCTTGTACCATCAAAGGCTCAGCTCTTCATCACTAGGTCATTTGTCAAAGACGCCAGAAAATAGGCCTCTTTTAAGTCACCAGAATTTCCATGCTTATTCACTAGTTTTTCTCCATGGTCCACTGCAACATTTTCTGGACTTATTATTTAGGTCTTTTAGTGGGCCAAGAAATCACTGTAAGAACATGCATAATGATTTTATTTATATTTTCATTGTGAACTTAAGAAATAAAACAAGCAATTCCATAACATAGTAGAGTAGAAAAATAAATGACTGTGCATGTGTGTTGGTAAACAAAATGGGCTCTTAGCACCCAGTTCACCCAAGTGCCCTTGAAGAGTTTGGCCTTTGTTTCCTTGATTAGATTTAGGAGTCTTTGGTGACCTCCTTGACTCAGGGCAGGGCCTAGTTTACACATGAGTTAGAGTAACATGTTTGGGACCTCAGAGGCTTTTAGACCACATGGGTTAAGTCACCTGTTTGTGACAATTCTAGGTCACATGGGTGACTCACCCTTGTGTGACTCACCCTTGACCCTGAAAAAGATATAAAACCAGGGGTTGGCTTTCTCTTTCTTGGAGCTCTTACCCACAGCTGTGGTGGTGTGCATGACTCGGGGCCAGCCCTTGTTATGAGCTCCCGGGCTGAACTTTGATGTTGGTAATTATGAATTGTATTTGGTCTGTCTGTTGATATTTGTAATTTGTTTGTTTTTTGCTCTGAAGTTCAGGGTGCTGGCTTTTTCCCCTGAACTAAGTGAATGATGTCTGTATGCTGGATTAAACTTTTCAACCCCTTAGCATTGCTTTATTTAGTAAAGCAGATCAAAAGAATCTGGGCTTTGGCAGCATTCTTGTTGCTGGGCTTGTGTTGTTCTTTCACCTCCACAACAGCTGCTAGCCAGATTGTCGAAAGAGCATGAAACTGCAAATCTATAATATATAACTTGCTACTGCCTTTAAATATACAATAAAATTTTCATGTAACTTTCTTTTCTCCCTTTTTTCCCTTCTCACCCTAACTCCAGAAATGACTACCATTAGACATAAATGTGTGTGTGTGCAACAACATTCTATATATATTCTCTTCATTATTTCATGGAAGTCTATTTGTATTGTTTTCTTTTCCCTGAGGTCAAGCCCATCATTTTTTCTAGCACAGTAATAGTCATCATGGCCATGAATCTATTAAGATTTTAAAGAACATCATTTTATATTATGAACTCCAAACTTCTCTTTTTCTCTGTTGGACTATTATATTCTATTTAGGGAAAAAAAAGAAAGAAAAATCCTCTTTCCTGACTGTATGTGTACTTATATATTTTCCTTCATTACAACTAAATGTTTTCCTTCATCACAACACTAACGTGTTCTTCTCTTGACAGGATAGTCTTGTGATGGCTAGTGTTCTCTATAGTGAAAAAGTTGCCACATTCTTCTCAATAATCTTTCTTCTATTGAATGTTCTTCCTTTATTCTCAATGCCTAAATATTTAGAACTTACTTTCCCTGTTTGATTCTCCTTAAAAAAGGGAATTTTCTTACTAATGAAAAGTTTTCTTAATTTAAGACCTTGAAGAAAGATTATAGAAAGTTTCTCCCAAACACATTTTTACTGCTTCTTGCCTTGCTCCTAGATGAATTCAGTTGTCAGAAGAAGAAGGAGCTGGGCTAGTTTCAGGAAGAGAGGAAGACATATTGAATGGAAGCTTTGGACAGAAGACAAAAACAAAAGGGAAGAGAGAGACAGAGGAAACAGGAAAAGTGGGAAATGATAAATTCAAAAGGAAATCAGAAAAGGAGGGGAAATGTGTATTTGAAGTAATTAGAAATTCCTCTTTCTGAATCCTAAAAGTTGTGGCATTTAAAAAGCTTCAAGAGACATAAGTTCTAGGTAATTAAATCATTTCATTAATAATGCCAGCATTTTAATAAAAGGATGGTCATATGACCATCTCTCTCTTAGACCAAAGATAGTCATGGCAGTGAGCTCATGGCTTATATATCCTTTAAAGAGTAGGTGTTCTTGAGGAATATATTAATGAAAGAATGAAAAATAAAATGAGAGGCTGGACGTGAGCTTTGATTATGCCATTTAGTTGTTAAGTTAGTCTGTCTTCGGTAATCTGTTAAAAAATTATCTCCACCAAAACCTCAGTACAGTACCATGGCTGTCCCATCTGGATGGGGTCTGGATAAAAGAGAAGGTTAGATAAACCTTCAAAAACTGAGGTTTTAGAATGAAAATAAAAGAAAAAAAAGGGGAAATCTGAATCTCCCCAAATCATTGACTATTAATAATAATTTCTCTTGAAGTACTACTAGTATAAGTGAGTCCAGAGTATTCTCTTAAAAGCATTGCAGTAGCAAGGCATTCAAACTGGATGTGGAGTCACAGAAATTGGGGTTAAATTCCATCTTTCTTGCTTACTACTTCTGTGACTTTAGGCACATTACTTTATCTCTTCTGGGTCTGTTTTCTCATGTGTAAAATGAGATAGTTGGAGTAAAAGACCTCTGAAGTTCCTTACAGGTCCAATTGTATGACTGAAGATAAAATCCCTTCCTCTCCTAGGTAGAAAAAAAATTATTAGTGTAGAATACAATATATGTTATCAAGCATGGTTGGTGTTTTGATTGGTTCCAGTTAAATTGTACTTTCTGGCTAGAAGCAAGCATTCAATTTGGGAATAATAGTAAAGTGAATATCATTAAACATTTACAAAATAAATGAAGATGGACATTTGAATGACATAAATCAAAGTTCTCTAGGATAAGAAATCATGAATGGGTTGAGATGTGCATCGGGGAAAGAGATACTTACCATAACAGAGCTTGTGGTCACAGTGGAGTAGAAGTAGATATAAAAACAGCAGCACAGCCCTTAAAGCTTGGGACTAAGCACTCTCTGCTCTACAACCAGTCATACCATGACAAAAAGCTGAAAAGTCAAGCAGATAACTGTGAACATGGCCAGGCAGTGAAAATGGACACAGACTCAGACTCAGACTCTAGAATCTTTTTTGATGACAAAGAAGATAAAAACATACAGCCAAAATAAGTCAACAAAGTCAAAAAGCCTACATCAAAATCCTCCAAGAGAAATATGAATTGGTCTCAGGCCATGGAAGAGCTCAAAAAGAATGTGGAAAAGCAAGTAAGAGAAGTAGAGGAAAAATTGGGAAGAGAAATGAGAGTGATGGAAGAAAACCATGAAAAACAAGTCAATGGCTTGCTAAAGGACACCCCAAAAATACAGAAAAAAGCACTGAAGAAAACAACACCTCAAAAATAGACAAACCCAAAAGGCAAAAGAGTTCCAAAAAGCAAATGAGGAGAAGAATGCCTTAAAAGGCAGAATTAGCCAAATGGAAAAGCAGGTCCAAAAGACCACTGAAGAAAATACTGCCTTTAAAATGAGATTGGAGCAAGTGGAAGCTAGTGACTTAATGAGAAATCAAGACATTATAACATAGAACCAAGGAATGAAAAAATGGAAGACAATGTGAAATATCTCATTGGAAAAAAACACTCACCCGGGAAAATAGATCCAGGAGAGACAATTTAAAAAATATTGGACTACCTGAAAGTCACGATCAAAAAAAGAGCCTAATTATTATCTTTCAAGAAATTATCAAGGAGAACTGCCCTGATATTCTAGAGCCAGAGGGTAAAATAGAAATTGAAAGAATCCACTGATCACCTCCTGAAAAAGATCCCAAAAAGAAAACTCCTAGGAATATTGTTGCCAAATTTCTGAGCTCACAGATCAAGGAGAAAATACTGCAAGCAGCCAGAAAGAAACAATTTCAGTATTGTGGAAACACAATCAGAATAACACAAGATCTAGCAGCTTCTACATTAAAGGATTAAAGGGCTTGGAATATGATATTCCAGAGGTCAATGGAGCTAGGATCAAAACCAAGAATCACCTACCCAGCAAAACTGAGTATCATGCTCCAAGGCAAAATATGGATGTTCAATAAA
>JAQQSZ010011523.1:0-12230 GCA_028646595.1 Phalanger gymnotis | reverse complement strand
GGGGGGGATAGATGGCAGCAGTTATATTATTGGCGAAAATCTTGGGGATGGAAATCGCTGTGAGGGTGAAATGCACCAGCCCTCTTCCTTTCCCAGTTGTACATCAGTGCTTTGGGACAAAGCTCCATTTCCCCCATGCTAGTTACAGTTCTGCATTAGACAAAAATGAGATTTGTTTGGAATGATGTTCACTCTCTTGGCTTTGAAAGACTTTTCCAAAGATTCTATATAGTGAAGCTCACATAAATATCAGTAAGAAATGCTAGGCCCTCCACGACCTGTTCCCAACCCACTTTTCCAGATTTATTACACAATGCTCCCCTCCATGCACATTCCAGTGCAGCCAAATTAGTCTTTTTGCTATACAAGTCAGTCCATCTCCTCTCAGCTCTATCTCACAGAATCCCTAATTTCCTTGAAGGCTAAGGGTTGGCTCAGGTGCCTTCCTTGACAAAAGGCCTTTCCTGATGATCCCAGCTGCTAGTGTTCTCCTCCAAAATCATCTTGTATTATGTGTGTGTATACATGTATGTATATATGTAAATATATGTATATATATGTATATATGTAAATATATATGTATATATGCGTGTGTGTGTGTGTATATATATATGTATATATATATACACACACACATATTGTGTCCTCCATCTAGATTCTAAATTTCTTGAAGGTATTGTTTTGTATCTCCAGTGACTAGCATGGTGCCTGACGCACAGTAGGCACTTGGTAGATTGAGACTTATATGAAATACAAAGAATGGGGCCTAATTATTTTTTCTGTACTGCAATATGCAAACCATAGCTCTGGCTAATGGGAAAATCTCCACTCAAGTGAGATGACTCTGTGAGGAAAACTACCCTGCCCCTGCCCCAGGAAACATCAAGAAAGCTAGTGAGGTTACATAGCTGAGGTTAAATTAAGCAAATGATTTAAAGGTCAGTGTCAGTCATCCCCCACAGGAATCTGTTGAGCTTGACAAATTGGTAGAAATGTGTTTAAGCCATTCCTGCAAATCTCTTGATTGAAGGGATTAGTCATATGTAGGCTCTGTACTCATTTTACTTCTTAAACCCTCATAAACCTGTTAGAACAACTTAGCCCCTCTTAACATCTTTTTCACATGCTCCAGGTTCCCACTGATAGCCTACAAATATTTAGGATTTTAAGATATTAGATTTAGAGATGGAAGAAACCTTGTTGTCAGACCTCCCATTTTATAGATGAGGAAACTGAGCCCCAGAGGATTGAAGTGAAATGGCCACACAGGCAGGATCACAGAATGAGAGAGCTTGAGTTAGGGGAAACTTGGAGATCACCTTCTTGAACCCTCTCATGTTATTGAAGAAAAGACCAGGGGGCAGATCGATCAATCAACTTGCCCGTGACCATATATTTAGCAATTGACAGCTCTTGGATATGAGGTCAAATCTGAACTATCATCTTGTGAGTATTTAACACTGTACTAGTAAGCCTAAGTTACAGATCAGAGATTTGAACACACATCCTCTGATTTCAATTCCAGTGTTTTCTCTGCACTATGCTGGTAAAATCCATCATTTCCAACTTCCATAGTGGTTGAGTGCTAATCAATTGATTTGCTTTGTTGAGTTCATTTGATGCAAACCACTTCTTGCAAGTGGGGAGGCTGGAAGGTAGCCCCAAGTATATTAGTGCTCTGCCCCACCCCTCCCTGCAACTACATCTGCTTTGTGGATGCCTTGCATTTATTTCTCTGGGACCATCTTATTTCCTTTCAGTTGAATGAGATGGCACCTGAAATCGACTTTGAAGGATGTTAGGAATTTTATGAGTTAGGAGGGAGGAGAGAGAGAGAGAGTACTCAAGATAAGGGGGATACTCTATTGGAAGTCATGGATTTCCAGCTCATAATCAAATCTATTCTTAGGCATATTTGTGAAATGGACAAAGTTGGTTTTCTAACTTTGCTTTTCAGTATTTTTTCCTCATTTTTAGCACCATGAACCAGTTACCTCGCCTCTCTGTCCCTCAGTTCCCTCATTAATAAAACAAGAGGTTTTGCCTTGAAGTTCTAAGTCTATAATATTACCATCACCTCCTGTCCCAGGTGCCTGCTTCTCTGAGCACGCTCTGGTCTCTACAGTTTCCAAACTATCTCAGAAATTCACCTCACTCACGCTAAGAACTCAATGACTGTTTATATTTTAAAATAGAATCATAGAAACAATCAAGGAGTTAGCAAGAGGGGTCATGGGAAACAGAGTTGGAAGAGACCCTCAAAGAGCACGGGAAGATGACGACAATTAGCAGAAATCTGGGTTTTTGTTGTTGTTCTTGTCGGTTACTAGACCTATCATTTCATCAGCCTAGGGAAGGATTTCCTCTACCTTTAGATCAACCATTCAACAACTTTCTCTACGGCAGTCCAGGGACTGGACACTTAAGATTTTGGAAACAATGGATGTGATCAGCACGGAAAAAATGCATGGTAATTTGTCTTTGTTATGTTAACTTCAAGTCTTAAAAGAATTACCTGTGACATTGAGAGTTTAGATGAACTGGGTGTTATGCCCTGCCCCCCCCCCAGTTTCTCTATCTTGCCCCAGCTCACCCCACTGCTTGTACTCCCATCTCCATGGACCCCACTGTTTGTGTTTCCTTCTCCACAGAAATAATCCTGCCTCAACTTGTCCCACTGTTTGTGTTCCCATCTCCATGGAAATCAAATTGTGTTCTTTCCCTTTAAATATGCTGACCCTACCCCTACTTGGGGCTGTTTGATTTGTCTTTACTCTCAACAGTGGAACAGTCCTGTGCTTGAATAAATTCACATCAAAATTTATATCCGGGTCTCGATCGCTTTTTTTCAGCACAACATTGGAGAAGTCATACAGCCAGAATATGTCAAAGGCTGGACTCGAACCTGGGTCTTCTTGATTCTGAGGCAAATCCTCTACCTATTATAATACATTGACTTTCATAAAATTATCGCTTTGGTAGATTTTGGAGCATTACAAGGAAGCCCTTTGGGGGGGAGGTGAAATGCTAATTAGTTTTCTTATCTATGGGTAAATCTGGCCCTGTTCATAATGACAGAATTAAGTTCTGTGGACTACTTGATGGTCGGATCTATTGATCTGTATTGGGAATCAAGATGGGCTCTTAGCCCTTATTCAACCAAGTGCCCCTGAAGACTTTGGCCTTTGTTTTCTTTGATTAATTCAGTGTTTTTTATTGAGTCTTATTAGGTGCTAAGCCCCAGGCCCAAACCCCTATCTATTACGGCTAAGCCTATGTGGGTGTGAATTGGTAACTAAAGTGGGGCTCCAGGTGGGACCCATGCAGTTGATCTATACATGGCTGGTCTGGTTAGGCATTAGTATTTACACAGAACATTTTTTTTCCGTTTGCCCAGTTCTTTAATTTACAACCTTATTCTTTGTGTTATTTGGGTAAGACTGGTTTTAGTGATGAGGGTGGTGGTGGTAGGAATATGTTGATAGTAATTCTTTCCTTTTTCTTTTTTGTTACTCTGAATATTACAACATGCAGATATTAGAATCCACCTCTAAGGAAAGGGGCCCACTTGGGACCAGTAACTGAGACGAAAAGGTGATTGACCCCTAAGGATTAGGGAAAGGGAATCAGAGTATCAGAACTTCTATAGTTTGTGGGAACCTGAGGTTAAACCATAAGGACCTTGGTAAACTGGGCATCATCAAGTGTTTTATCCTTTTTTTTTGACTTCTCCTCCATCCTGGTGTTTCATGGTAAATAGTCATTAGATACCAAGGAGTTTAGTGCATTGTCAGGGACTAGAGGGAATAAAGAAAATCTGATGATTTTCTCCCTGCATAGGACCTGAGATTTAGAGGACTCAGTTCAGTAAGGAGAAGTAGTGGCTGCTTAAAAGCTGAAAGGACCACTTAGTGAGCTGTAGCCTCAACTGCTCGGTGAATAGAATGATGGGGCAATGATGGAGGTGGGGCATGTGGTATCACACCAGCTGTGAAAAGAACCAGGCACTAAAAATCTCTTTCTTGGTGCTTCTGTATGCCTAAAAGAGAGATGTGTTTGTGCATTGGAAAAACACTAACTCTGGAATCAATGAACAGTCATGATTAGGGGCTATTACATGGGTAATGAGTCATTAAGAAAGTGGGAACTGATCAGATGGTTGTAAGTGAACAGGAGAGAGTGGTATGAAAACCCAGAGAAGAGAGAATAATGAAGAGAAGAGGGCGGGTGACAGTATCAAATGGAGCAAGGAGAAGGAGAAGGACTTTGAAAAAACTGTCATGTGTTGCAATTGAGAAATCATTAGTAACTCTGGGGACAACAATTTCATTTGAGTGATCAGGTTACACTAAAGATTGCAAAGGACTGGAAAGAAGAAGAGCAAAAGAGGAGTCAACAAATAGCTTTTAGCTTTTTGTTTCTGGCTGAGAAAGGGAGAAGAGATAGAATGATAGCTTGAGGGAATAATACATTTTAGTGAAGAATTTTTTTTAAGGATGGGGGAGACTTGGGAATGTTTGAAGGTGTAGGGAAGGAACCAGTTGGCAGGGAGAAGTTGAAGATTCAAGCAAGAAGGAAGGTAATTGGGGGCATAATCTGCTGGAGAAGATGGAAGAGGATGAGATCAAGTTCACATGTAGAGGGATTGTCTGTAGCAAGGAAAAGGGCCACCTCTTTGTCAGAGTCTGGGGGAAAGGAGAGTGGGAGATGATGCCAAGGAGTTTTGAGATGAAGAGAATCGAAGAGGGTGGACCTAGATGAAATAAGAGGCAAAGTTGTTGGGTGAGAAGAAAGGGGGGCAGTATTTAAGAGAGAATTGAAAGTTTGGAATAACTTCTGTGGGGATTGAAATAAGTCATCAATTAAGGAGAAATAATGCTTTAAAGGGATCTGGGTTCAAATTATTCTTCTGATATTTGCTATCTGTATGACCTTGGACAAGCTACTTAATCTCTCTGGGTCTCAGTTGCCTCATCTGTAAAATAAAACAGTTGGATTAAATGACTTCTGAGATCCTTTAAGCTTCAAATCTAACTTTGATGCTATGATAATGTGATATGATCAGCCTAAATCCTGTCTTTGATCCTGCAGTTACTCACTTGGATAACTCACAGTAAGCAATGAGCAATAGCTGGGCTTCATTTAGAAAGGAAAAATCACTTAGGGTAAACTGATCAGGCAGTGGGCCCATGGTTCTATTTGACATGTAAAAGTGCTCCAACTAAAGAAACCTCCAGTAAGAAATGGAGTAGGGCATAGGTTAAGCTAGATGGCTTCTCATCTCCCTTGCAGCTTGCAAATTCTGTTATTCTCTAACAACTGGAGAGATTTTGCTCCTTTTAAATTTGCTTTCTAGTCATCATCACAGAGCCAGAGGAGCCCTGGAGCCCTACGACGTTTTCTAATTACATCATTGCTGGCCTTTACTCCACAGCATCATTTTTTCCCTTTGCTCCATGTTACATATTGTATAAGGTCAGCAAGATGGATTGAGATCCCAGTTTTAATGTATTCACCCATCAGAAATGTTTCTGTTCTGAGACATCTACCTGCTTGACTCCTTCCCTGCTGGCTCCATAAAACAAGGAAAATACAAATTGCTCTTTCTTCTCAGGGCATGGGATGATAACCTTCGAGCTTCCCCCACACCTGCTTTTCTACTGCTATCAACTGATAAACAGATGTTTATTGAGCATCTAACACATGTTAAGCACTATACTTGGTACTCTGACATGTAGAGTTCTGGCCCTCAATGAGTTTACAGTCTAACCAAGGATAGAGAATGTAAAATAATAATAAACAATTCAATTCAGCAAGAACTTCTTCAATGCCTACTACGTTTAAGGTTCTCACTGTGTTAGGCATTGGGGACCACTTCCTGCCCTAAAGAAGTTTACATTTTACTGGGAGTAAATAATATACAAGAACAAAAAAATACAAAGTATATGCAAAGTCAAAGTAAGTGATTTCAAGAGGGAGAGAATACTAATAGCTGGGAAAAACTGAAAAGGCCTCCTGTAGGAGCTGATGAAGCATGGTAGAGATGCTGATTGTAGGGCACCTAGGTGGTGGACCTGGAGTTAGGAAGACTCTTTTTTGTGAGTTCAAATCCAGCCTCAGACACTTAATAGCTGTGTGACCCTGGGCAAGTCACTTAACCCTGTTTGCCTCAGTTCCGTCATCTGTAAAATGAGCTGTTGAAGGAAATGGCAAAGCGCTCCAGTATCTTTGCCAAGAAAACCTCAAATGTAGTCATGAAGAGTTGTATGTGACTGAAATAATGATTTACCAACAAAAAAGGGTTGCCGAAAGTTGTAGGTAAGGAGGGAGCTCTTTCCAGGCAGGTGAGATAGCCTGTGCAAAAGTCACAGTGGTGGGAGATAGAGGGTTGTAGAAGGTAAATAGCTAGTGGCCACTGTAACTGAAATGGGATATGCATGAAGGGGAGTAGTATGAATTAAAACTGGAAATGTAGGTGGAAGATAGACTGTAGAAAGCTTTAAATGCCAAGATAGAGACTACATATTTTTTTCTCAAAGGCAATAAAGAGCCACCAAAATTTTTTAAATACAATGAAAACAAGCCATATAACAATATGAGAATATGTAATCCCTAGGATCTAGCACTATACCTGGCAAATAGATAATTAATTAATTAATTATTGTGTTCTAAGTGCTGCTGGTCTTGAAAGACAAGGGACTTAAGTAATAAGAGGAGTTGCAGATGGTTTACTAACTAGAGGAAGCAGGGTTGAGCTCAACCTCGAAGAATGACAAGGACTTGGGAGGTGAAAGACAACTCTAGGCAAGGGGAAAAAACACAAACAAAGACTCAGTGTTGGGAATGGGTGATGTATGCCCAGACACGTGAGGGGACTGGCCTGAGGAGAGCATATGAGGGTCTTGGTAAGGAATGCTGATGGGATTGGATGCAGACCATGGGGCCAGATTCATAATAGGTGCTACTTGAGTAGGATATTTTGTCTATTGTAGGTATCCAAGGTGACTATATGGGACATATGAGGAGTGATGCCATCTGCATCTAGAGGAAAATAACCTGGTAAATAGAAGTATGGATAGAATAGTTTTACATATATATGCTTATTTGTGTCTAATGGTGACCACTTCTGGGGTGGGAAGGGAAGATAAAAAGAAGAAAAAAGGGAACTTTGCATGAGAAAAAAAGTGAAGAGTAAGAAGAGATGGAAAAATGCAAGAAGAGAGCATGGAAGAAAAAGAAGGAAAGAAGAAGAGGAAGAAAAAGAAGGAAGAAGAAGAAGAAGAAGAAGAAGAAGAAGGAGAAGGAGAAGAAGAAAGAGAAGAAGGAGGAGGAGGAGGAAGAGGAGGAGAGTGAGGAGGAGAAGGAGGAGGAGGAGGAGGAGGAGGAGGAGGAGGAGGAAAAAGAGGAGAAAAAGACTACCACCACCACCAATATTAATCCCTACTATGTAGCTCACAGAATACTTTCATATATGTTTTTTTTCTAATCTGCACAATGACCCCTCGATGTGGGTAGACCAAATTTTACTATCACCATTTTACAACTGAGGAAAGTACCTTTGAGAGGGTAAGTGCTGTGCCTGTTGGTACACTGTTACTAAGGTGAAGAGCTGGTTCCAGGACTCAGGCCTAAGTCTTCTGACTTCCATTTGAGTCCCTTCCCAGTATTCTAGGTTCTCATTAAATTTTCCCAGTATTGGACATTTTGCCAAGTCTTAACTTGCTACCCATTCCACTTATTTCAAATTTTTGAGATCAACTTATTATAGTGCCATTAGTTGCTTTGGAGATGGAACCAGCTTTAATGCAGCAAAGGATTCATGTTCTTTGACAGTCCTAGGAAAGTGGGAACAATGTTTTTGCGAGAGGGGAGCACAATCTCGGGGGAAACAAACAAAGATGTGTTTTTGCTTTACAGGGAGAATAATCCACGTTGGTTAAAAATAATACGGTTTGACGGCTTGGCTGTTTGTCACGCAGACTCCTGTCAGCTAAAGCCGAATCCATCTATTTTACTGCTCTGTCAAGCAAGAAGACAGTCTGCTCCATTCTGAAAGTTGATAGGACGAAACTTTTCCCATCTGCCAATTATAGTGACCTTGAAAGATAGTGGAATCACACACATGCTAACTACTTAATCACCAGGTATGTTTATAAAAAGATGTGCGTGATGAAAAGATCTATTCCATGCAATGTTTTCCCCATTTTAAACAAGACAGAAAGGATGTGCACATGTGCAGTACTATCAATCAGAAATGACTGAAAGATGTAGAGAGTTCTCTCCACTCCAGCAAATGAATATAGACAGAAGTAAAAAGCTGGTGAGTACATGAGAGATCCTTTAATCATAGAACTCATAGAATGACATTCACAGAATCATGGAATGACATTCATAGAATCAAGGAATCATGGAATGACAATCATAGGATTTCAGATTTAAAAGGGATCCTAATGGCCCTCTAATTCAATCTATACCCAAAAGAATTTCCCATGACAACATACCAAAGAATTCATCCTCCAGATCTCTGCTTGCAGATAGGCCCTCTTTATTTCTGATGGCCCCTCATTCCACTAGTAGATATCTCTAGTTGTTAGGAAGAGTCTCCTGACATCCCACGCAAATGGGCCCCTGTGTAATTTCTGTCATTGTTCCTGATTCTGCCCTCTAGATCTAAACAGAACATGTCTCATCCCTTCTCTTTATTACAATCCTTCAGATACTTGAACACATCTTGTCCCCTTTGAGGTATCTTTTCTCTGGGCAAAAAAAGCTTCAGTTCCTTTAACTTCTTTTTATGATGTGGACTGAGGCCTTTCACTGTACTTGTTCATTTCCACTGGACACTTTCTAGCTTATCAACATCCTTCTTAAACTGGGGCACCCAGAATGAAATGTAATACTCCATATGTTTTGTCTGACCAGGAAAGGGGTACAGAGAGACCATCACTTCATTATTCTGCTTGATAATCATCATCATCATCATCATCATCTTCATCATCATCATCATCATCATCATCTTGCTTAAGATTGCAACTTAGAAAACTTTGCAGAATCTTCATGAATTGTTGTGACTGAAAAAATTCTGAGAGGCACAAGTATTATCATGCTTATTTTGTAAAGGGAAAAGTGAGGGTCAGAGAGGCAAACTGACCTCTCTAAAACAACTAATGAAGGGAAGAACAAGGAACTGAAATCACTACAAGTGAAGCTGTATCTCCAAGGCAAATGTCATAATATTGATGGTGTCCATGAATATGCCTGTATAGTTATGTAACACAGAATATAAAAGACTTTCCCTATAGAAGGCAGAAGTAAAACATTTATTCAGACACCAGAGGATCAAATCCCAAAACCAATAACTGCAATTTGACATAGCAGCAATTGTATCCCAAAACCAGTAAGTCCATTTCATTATAACAGCAAATAAATTAAAACACAATACTTCAGCAGGGAGCCAAGCCTGCAACCTTCCCCTCCACTGGTGCCTTCTCATAAACACTCACTCACAAATCCTAGTTGTCTGCTTGCCTATGTCCTCTCTTCCCAAAGTTCTGAGAGCTTAAGGCTGTACCCTCAGGGTAGATGTACCCTTTTTAGAGCTAGAGGGCTTCACAACCTAATTAGCAAAAGAGTGTGGGCCTTCCTACCAACCAGCCTTTCCTAATCAAGCTTCCCTTAACTAGCTCCACCTCTGACCTGTTAATGGGATTAATGGACAGGGAAGATCTTTAATCACATTAACAGCACAGAAACCCACTTTTGACTAGGCCATATGACCTTTCCTTTGTCATTCACAGAGATGTAGAGATCAGACCTGCAGAGTAGAGTTCTCTAAATCTGTGATTTTGTTACATTCTGATACATGTGTATCTACCTAGCTAAGAGGGGGCAGTCCACTGGCAAGGAAGCTTTTTGAGACATCAAGGCTAAATCTGCCTCTTTTCAACTTCCACCCATCATTCCTAGTTCTGGCCTCTGGGGTCATAAAGAAAAGTCTATACCATGATGGTGATTTTTAAAAAAAATTAATATTTTCCTTTACCTGGACCCCCAACATAGCATCCTCAAAAGATAATATGACCATCAGGCTTTTGAAATTGAAAAATTATTTCAATGAAGTTCAAATTTTCAATAGAATATTTCTTTCAATTGACAGTTTTTATTAATGTGACAAAATTCTATGAAACACAATATGATATATTGGAAGAGAGATAAAAGATTATTTTATTTCATGTGAACCTAGAACAATGACATATCTTTTCCAAGAAAAAAATCATAGGGTCATAATTTAGAGCAGAAAAGACTCTTAGAGTTCATTAAGTTGGTCAATAAATATTTATTAAGTGCCTACTATGTGCCAGGCTCTGTGCTAAGCACTAGGGATACAGAGAAAGCTAAAAGAAAGTCATTGCTTTCAAGGAGCTCACAGAGGAGACAACATGCAAACAACTATGTACAAACAAGCTATGCACAGGGTAAATTAGAAATAACCGTGGAGGGTACCAGAATTAAGAGGGATTGGGAAAGGCTTTCTAGAGAAGGTGAAATTTTAGTTGGTGCTTGAAGGAAGCTACATATGGCAAAGATGGGGAAGGAAAGTATTCCAGGTATGGGGGCCAGCTAGGGAAAATGCTGGGAGTTTTTGGTTCCAGAAACAACAAAAAAGCCAGTGTCACTGGATTGAAAGGTGGGGCAGGGGATAGGGGTATTGAAAGGCTTTGAATGTCAGACAAAGGGTTTTATATTTGGTCCTGGAGGGTATAGGGAGCTACCAAAATTTCTTGAGGAGGAGTGACTTAGTCAAACCTGTCCTTTAAGAAGATCAATTTGACATCTGAGTGGAAGGGAGGATGGACTGGAATAGGGAGAGACTTATGGTCAGGAAAACAACAGCAGGCTATTATTACAATAGTCTGGGTGTGAGCTGATGAGGGCCTCCACCAACCTCTTCTTTTTCCAGATGAAGAACCTGAGGCATAGAGTGGAAAGTGACTTGTTTAGGGTCACATAGTAAATATCTAATAGGATTTGGACCCAGTTCTTCCTGACTCCAAGTCAAGGACTCTAAACACTACACCATGCTGCCTACCTCGTTTAATTTTTAAAATTTATTTAACTTTTATTTTATGTAATAAAACAAGCATTTCCATAACATAGTCTAATAAAAAAGATGATTGCACATGATGCAAATCTACCATATTCAGCTTGCTATTCCTTTTAAATATATAATAAAATTATCACATAAATTTCTTCTCCCCCCCTTTTTTTTCCTTCTCATGTAAATAAAACTAGAGTAGTTTCATGGATCAGGTCCTGAAGAGGCCGATCTAGTGTCATTTTGTCACTGATTAATTCAGCATCCTTGAGTAAGTAATCAATAACATTTCCTATTTATACTCTGCCAAAACAATGTTATAAATACATCTAGCATGGTTCCTTTAGTTAAAATGGCAACAACCAAAGTTATAACAAAATTAGACTGTCTGGATCAGACCACGTCTGGAGCACTAGGTTCTCTTCTGGGAAGTGCACTGGAGGATGGTTGATGATAATCTGGATGCTTTCATTCATAGGAGGGATACCTGGATAGTGAAAGACATTGAAAATACACCACATGGTGCAGTAAGAAGAACTGGGGGTATTTAACCTAAATAAGAGAAGACTAGGGGGAGGACTAAGCATGAGCGCTGTCTTCGAGTTTTGTAGAAAAGGGGCTTGTATACTTTTAAAAACTATTTAAAACCCTTTAAAATCATTTTAAGGTTTGCAAAGCACTTTATATATGTTAACTCACTTGATCTTCATTATAATCTTATGAAATAGGTGCTATTATTATCCCCATTTTACAGATGAGGAAACTGAGTCAGAGAGAGATTAACTTACTTTGCCAGGATCTGAGGACAGATTTGAACTCAGTTCCTCCTGATTCTAAGTCCATTGCTCTATCCACTGTGTTACCTAGAACAGGAATGAGTAATACCTAGAAACCTGAGAGAAGTTTGGGCCCATAATGAGAAATATTCCTTTGTATAAATGATAGTAAACTGAAGACTACTCTAAAAATCATCCAATTTATCTTCCTACCTCTAGAATGTCGGCCCTCCAATTTACCCTATATGCTTATTTGATTCCTTTTCCCAACACATAATTAACTTCACATCATTGCCCAGCTCAGACAATTTCAATGCCTTACCACTATTTATCAAATTATTTTCAACAAAGATTTTCCA
>JAQQSZ010011522.1:0-12230 GCA_028646595.1 Phalanger gymnotis | reverse complement strand
GGCGAGAGGAGCGTGATCTCATGAGGAATGATGCTCAGCTCTCCCTTCTTGGTCTTCCCCGGATTCCCCTGAACCCCGATAATGTCTCCTCGTCGAAGTTTGTTGTTTATGTGAAAAAATTCTTCTTCTGATTTGTAATTCCTGAGGGGAAGGGACGTTCAATTCAGTACACGGTAGCCCAAGTTCAAGATGACCAACGTGTTCTCACCTTGGTCCCTTACTAAAATCCTAAACAAATATAAGGCTGCCCCTTGCAGCACCTTTTGTAAAGTGCTTTATAAAACTTCAATTGCTATATAAATGCTAGGCATTATTATTATTACAAACCGAGGGCAGGATTTTTCCCCGTTTACTGATCTCTCCATCCATGCATCCAATAAATTCTAGTTAACTGAATGACCTGAGCTCTGCTTACCTCTACTCAACCCCACCCAACTCTACCTTATCATAGTTTTGGAGAACAGGGTTGGGAAAATAAGACCAAGAGCACCTCCAAACCTTCCACATGCTGGGCTTGCAGCTTGACATACCTGGACGTGGCCTTGACCTGCAGCTTGACTCCCTCTCCTCGAATATCATAAAAAATGAGCTTTTTCCCTGCAGACCGTTTTGCATGGACACGACCTGTAAGTAGCAAAAGCCCTGCTGCTCACTGCTGCCTTCCCCATGACCTTCATGCCAAAGGCTTCCCTCCCTCTGCAGAGCAAGGCACAGCGGGGTACATTTTCCCCATCTGAGGTCCCAGAGAAACGTTCTCCCTCAAGCTCAGGAGAACATCAGTTGCCCTTACGTAGAAGCAGTGACCTCAGTCAGAGGACACACCAAGTGATTAGTCCTACTTCTCATAAACCTAAGGATAAGAGTACAGGTGACCACTGTCTAACTAATGAGTGTAATTCCTCCAACAAGGTAAGTATCACCAGCAAAAATTATGTAATGAGTAGCGCTACAGACGACAATCCTTTCCCTGGATCTAGATCTCTCTTTCACAGACTTTTTTTCACTTCCCCTCTAACCATCATCTGATACCTTAGGATTACCTTACCTTCATCTTTGAAGAGAAAGAGAAAGGATGTTCCTAGCACACGGGTTTCTTCCTTTCCTCAAATTAGCCTTTAGAATGTAAGGGACTCTCTAAGGGAGGGACATTCTTCAGTGTGACCATTATATTGGGTCACAGACTTTATAATGGAAAGGAAGGAATAAACCTTTATCTGGAGCCTTTTATATGCAGGCCCTGTACTAAATGCTTTTTACAAATATCTCATTTGATAGTGAGGTAGGTACTATTGTTAGCCCCATTTTACAGTTGAAGAAATTGAGGCAAGCAGAGGATCTGCCCAGGGTCACATAGCTAGTAAGTGTCTCCGGCTGGATTGGAACTCAGGTCTTCCAGACTCTAGGCCCAGCAATCTGTGCACTATGCAACTAGCTGCCTCCTGTAATAGCTTCCTGTTAATGGCTGTCATGATAAAGACAGCCGACCTGTGATAGCTGTACTGTGAGTTTTGTGGGAAGGCCCCGGGGAGGGGGGAGGTCAGAGAGGTTTGGGGATGGCCAGGCTCCATACTGTAATATTGTGTTTTAAGTTCCTTGCTGTTATAATAAAGTGGGTTTACTGGTTGTGGGAGCAGATTGCCTAGTTATGAAATATAGTTATCTGGTGTCTGAATAAATGTTTTACTTCTTCCACCTTCTATATGGAGAGTCTTTCCTACTTTGTGACACTGAACTACATAGGCATATTTGTGACTATTGTCGATGTTGTGTTTACTGCCTTGCTATTACACCTCCATAATGAGAGTTCAACATATACTATGACCCAACAGGAGAGGATTACCTACCTGCCACTGTCAAGGTGATATCAGTCAGGTGGTCACCTGGTTGTAAATGGTTATACTTCTGGATAAAGTGGGTGAGTGAGGTGTCCACATGGAACTTGTGTGGGTAGGGGTTGTGTCCGTTGATCTTCAGCTGCTGGACTGCCTGGTTTCGAATCTTGTAATATTGCTGTGATAAAACACATCCAAGGAAGAAGAGGAAATGTCATCTATAGGTAACACAACATGAAGGGATGTGACATGGTATAAGACTAGAAAGGTCAGTAGGAGCCAGGTTTCTAAGGGCTTTAAATGCCAGACTGAGGATTTTGTCTTTTATTCTAGAGGCAAGAGAGCACCCAAAGTTATCCGAATAAAGCGTGTGCAATGGGCACTGCCATTAGGAGAAAACATAAATTGCTCCATTTGGCACCAGAAGCCTCTCAGAGTCAGGTTCCGCCCATCTTTCCAGGCAGCTGAAAACTCCTCCTCCCACTGTCCACACATCTGACATTCTAGGCAGCCTAGACCACTCATGGCCTTCTACCTCCAGCCTCCACTCCTTTGCAGAGACCGTGTTCTCTCTCCTCTCCTCTCTGTCTCACAGAACCCCAAACTCTCCTCAAGGTAAAATGCCACCTCCTTCAAAAGGCTTCCGCTGATTCCCTTAATGTTACTGCTCTGAGCCCCTGCAAAGTGAATAAATATTTCATGATTTACTCCTCTGTGAATACGTTATGGTTTCCCAGCCTACAGAAGGCTCCTTGAATACAGAGACTGTCTTACTTTTGAATCTCTATCCCTAAGGACCAGCACATAACAAGTGCTTGTGGACTGATTGTTTTAGGAATAATGAGACAGATGGCATGATAGATTGGCTTGAGAAGAGATGAGAAGCGAGAAGACCAATTAAGCCATCACAACAATCCAGGTGAAGGGTGATGAAGGCCTGAACTAAGGACAAAAGTTGTCCCTACTGAAGGGAACCCAGCTCAGAGTTAAATTTATTCAATCAGGTTTATACTGGAAGTGACGAATCAACAACCACTACCTGAGGCTCTACTACATACCAGAAGCTGGGGATATCAAGTACAAAAGTGAGGTAGCCTGTGCCCTCGAGTTACTTTTATTCTAGTAAGTAGCTCATGGGCTCTCTCTTCTCCATCAGCTACTTCCTTGAGGCTTATTCATCAAAGAGTAGATATTTTTTAAATAGTATTTTATTTTTTCCCCAATTACATGTTAAAAACATTTGTAAACATTTTTGTTTTAAGTTTTGGGTTCCAAATTCTATTCTTCCCTCCCCCACATGAGACATTAAGCAATCCGATATAGGTTATACATGTGCAATCGTGTAAAACATTTCTTTTAGTCATTTTGTACAAGAAGACAAGAAAGAAAGAGAGAGAGAGAGGAAAGAAGGAAGGAATTCAGACAATATCAATTCTTTCTCTGGAGGTGGGCAGCATGCTTCATCCAGAGTCCTTTGGGATTGTCTTAGATAACTGTATTGCTGAGAATAGTTAATTCACAGTTCTTCATTGTACAATATTGCTATCATTGTGTACAAGGTTCTCCTGGTTCTCCTCACTTCTCTTTGCATCAGTTCATATAAGTCTCTCCAGGTTTTTCTGAAATCATCCTACTTGTTATTTCTTAGAGCACAATAATACTCTATCACAATCATATTCCACAACTTGTTCAGCCATTCCCCAATGGGCATCCTATCAATTTCCAATTCTTATCCACGACAAAAAGAGCTGCTATAAATATTTGTATAAATATGTCCTTTTCTCTCTTTTTTCATCTCTTTGGGATACGGACCTCACAGTGGTATTGCTGGATCAAAGGGCATATGCAGTTTTATAGCCTTTGGGGCATAGTTCCAAACTGCTCCAAAGACTACTACTAAGATCAGCAATTCTCAACTTTCCTGTCCAGTAGACTGCTTTGGGCATTCTCTCAGACTTGAGGGCCGATGTTTCAATTCTAAAATACATACAGCCTTACCCTGTTTTTTGGCTTTTACTTTTCCCCCTCTTAACCTTCTACTCTCTGTCCTGTATGGACACTGTCAGTCACTTTCATTTTCTGGTATTGAGATCTTCCACCAAACATATAAAAAGATTTACAAATCACTGGCTCCCACTCTGAAAAATTCACATCTTGGTTTATTTATAGATCGTTTCTCAACATACGGGACATGAGAAAAACTGTCAACACTGGAGAAAACTCATCATTTTAGAGGGGAACAGAGTTAAGTTTATTCACATGAAGCTCAGTTTGTGTGAATTAACAAAAAATATTCTGGAACGTCATTTCTGTTGGTTAATTTCTACAGGATACACACACACACACACACACACACACACTGCAACTGGCCCCTTCTTTCCAATAAAATAAATGATATCACCATTGTTTACATTTTATTTTAGCACAGTGCTTCTAACATACTGCTTAAAAATGGTCATTCATTCAATCTATTGCCTTAAAAACACCTCAAGGGACCAGTGGCAAGTCAAAAAACTCTTACCTTGCTTATTTCTCTCAGTCAGTCTCCCTTAGGAGTTCTCAGAACAGATTAAAAGAATAGTATTCTATCTTCTACCCTGACTTGTATGGCTGAATGGAGTCAGAGGTGGCCAGCTCTAACACTGGTGAGCTGGGGTATAGGAAACTCACATGTGGATCCAGGCTCTCTTCGTCAGTGGGCACACCATGGTCAACAGAGTGATTGGTGGCAGGGGCTTGATTCAGCTGCTTCTCACTGATCCCTTTCTCATCCTTCAAGTATCTTTTCAGCCCACTGTGTAAAGGTAAAAAGAAAATTCACTGTGGCAGCTGCCTGGGAGAAGCAAGCACTGAGTATCTCCCTTACCATACTGTTACACATCTGCTTCCCAAGGCACTCTAACCTTAGTGGTTTTACATCAGAAAAGACATCACTTAACAATTCAGTCACTTAACCACCCAGAGCATAGACCAAACAAGCAGGGGGTTAAAAAATAAAAAAAAGATCTGGAAGAGAAGAAACTACCTAGTTCTCTGTACCTAGCCAAAACCTAGTAAGAAAACAAGGTAAACGAGACTCTAGAGCTGAGTTTGAGGTCCAAAATTTCTTTCTCTACTAATCAGTCCTCAAATATTTTCTAGCCAAGATTGCCTCTGTTAAGTCCTTTACCTCTGCATTCTCAGAAAGGAAGTTCTATCCATTTCTAAACAGGCTATTACCCTAAGTTCCATACTGTGTGCAGGGGTATATAGGGTAGAATTCATCTTCCTTTCAAAATCACAGAGAATGAGGTCCTCATTTAGAGGACAATTTTAGCCTTTAACTATAGTAAAACATATGAATTCAGGCTTGGATTGTGAAAACTTCAGGGTCCAATGATTGAAGGTATATGCAACATATCATGCCGACCTGATCTACCAGAGATTGGCACATTTATTACATTAATACATTTATTTAGGTGTGTGCAGCATATACCCTGTTAAGTGAAGGAGCCTATCAGAAATAGTCCAGCATAATCCCTTCATTTTACATAGACCAAAAAATAAAGTGACTAGCCTGAGGTTACATCACTAATAAATACATGACAGAAAAAGTCATTGATTTCAGGTTTTCTGAGGGTTCTGATTCTGTTGAGGTTTAGGGGTGCTGGGAATCCCAAAATTCAAGGACAAACAACACAGCTCCTGCCTGGAATGAATTCGACTAAGCCTTCTTTCAGTCAGAGATAAGGCTTATTAAAACATCAGTTGGAGTCGGTGAGATCTTAAGAAACGGAGCTATTGACCAGACTCTTAAGGAATCTGAGCATTTGTGATGCTTGTATTGACAAGCAGGCCAGATTGAATCTGAGCACTCTAATTACAGAGGCAAGACTGTGGGGAGATCTGGCCATGATCTAGGAGCAGCCAAGTTGTCTGGGAACAGAGAAAGGTTCTAAATGGAATTAAGGGTGAGAAGTGGCCTAGGCAATCCAAGGTAACAGGGAAGGGCTGAGCTAGGTTACAGGTAACAGAGAATTGGAGATTGGGCATGGGGCCACAGTGAAAGGGCAGTTAAAAGGATTATACTGAAATGAACCACAGGTAAATGCCAAGGCCATGCAGGAGAGTTCAGGGGAAGTTCAGGAGGGGGAGGGTTTCCAGCAATATTCTCAAAATCAATTGTGGAGTTCTATGATATTCCATTTCAGATAACTTCAACTCAGGGACTTTTCCACAGGTTATGAAGAAAATTTAATTTTTTTTTTCTGGATATTTCCCTTTAAAACCACATCGAGATACTCCTAAAGACATCCCTAATGGTTTGGCAATAGGATTAGAAACAAGATATCTAAGCATGACAATAAGAAGTTCCTGAGTAGGTCCTCAGGAAAGAAAAAGCCACAATCACTGCGAGCAAAAATTATCTCAGGGCCACCCCAAAACAAAACCTTCTGTATTCCTAAACAGCTAATTTGAGGCCTGGGAGGAGAGGAAATTTGAATTCCTTAATCAGCAGACAAGAACTAGCTCCTAGTGTTGCTAACAGAACTTCTTTTTGTCTATGGCAATGGGCCTACAGACAGCTTAGACCTCCCTGAATTAGAAAAGATGATCAGTTTTGCTCATGTGACCACAGAGAAGGTAACAGCCACACCAACCTCCTTTTATCAGAAAGGGCACTGTCCTTGTGAAGTGGGGTGTCAGGTACAGGATGATCCAGTCGAAGTTCCCTCCGACACCACTTTGTCCAGCAGGCTTGGTGCAAAGGCCCCCGGATAAGCGTAAGCACAGCTTGCTTCAACATGGCAGAACACTCCAGGACTAATGGTTACTGCCACCTAAAGGGAAACACAGACATGCTGGATCAGAATGGGCACCTGGCCAACACATAAACAAAAACTTTTGTTGCCCTTCATATAATAATTCTGTAACTGACAGGAGTTTTCAGTTCTGGACTTTTGAGGGAGGCCCATTTGTGGCCAAGTTTCAGTAAAATTATAGTTCGATAACAAACTGAAGAGGAGAAAATTTTGGAAACTGTCTTCCTGCAGCACACTGTGGGGAAAAACCCACTTGGGATATGATAGTAGTTCATGAAGCCTCATTAGTCACATTCTCTCCTGATCTGAAATCTCTGGGAGAATGGAGAATGAAAACTTCACTCTGGGTTTCACTCCATGGATCACAGCCAAGGCTAAAACCAAGCCTTAGAAATCTACCAACTTCTCTCCCAGGAAAAAGGAAAAGAAAAATTAAGAAAACAACCAAGAATGGTTTGGATTAACATTATTTATATGGGGAAGCTCTCATAGAGAGAAGCAACAAAGCTCAGGGTCTAGGTTTGCCCATGAGCCAAATGAGCAGGAATCTTTTTGATGTTCAGGACAATACCTGATATACAGCTGATACTTGCTGAATGTTATATAATAAGGGAGTTCAGAGAGGTATTGTAATCTGTAAGATTCTCAGTGAAGAGAAAAATCATGAGGGACAACTGCCGCCATGTACTAATACTCAGTCTGGAGGTTCTAAGAATGTGCAAGAATATGAGAATAAATCAGAGAAAGTGAGATCTAGTTAAAATACCTCATTTTACATACAAGTAAACTGAAGTCAAGACGTGAAGCAACTGGTTTAAGGTCATACGGCTAGTTAAATGGCAGAGTGTGATGAGATAAACTGAGACTCAACACCAGGTTTTCTGATCTCAAAATCTGTGTGTTTCACTCTGACATTTTGAGAGTACATCTCATTCATTTTACAAACTGACATATACCATAATCAAGCTATTTTGATTCATGCCTCTTCCCCAAGGCATTTGACCATATCTAATAAAAGTTAAATTCTAAATTATGCCACTAGGTGGAACATACAACATATCAGAAACCATTAGGTAAAATGAATGAATTCAGGAGATGGATTAGGTTTTTCCAAGTTCAACGTCTATCATAACCTCAACCTCACCCTAATATCTCTTCAGCCCTAAACCAAAATTACTTGTAACCTTAACTTGCAGCCTGAGGAGCCCCAAATGTAATCATAAGGCATCACATATAGCTGGCTTAGTTCCACTAAGTTGGGTCTCTAGGCCATGTCCCATACTATTGGTTTGGTAACGATTCAGAGTATTGAGAGCGCCCCAAAGGTCTATAGATTAAAGCTTTACCAGAAAAGAGTTTAGAATTTTCCTTTCTCATTTTTTTAATATGAGTAATGGTTTTTATTTCTTTGATCTCGATAAAATCAAGAATAAGTTTCTAAAGAATAAGTTTATTAAAAGCATTGCACAATTCCCCAAAGGCAACCCAGCCCATTCTCTTCCTCCTATTCAATTCTAGACCTAGTTTACTGTACATTTGCAATGTCTGTTGACCCTAGGTGTATCTTTCCTTGAAATAAAGAAGTATTAAGGTATGTTGATTTAATTTCCAGCATCTTAAGTTCTCCATAGAATTTCTCTACATCCTTATTTTCAGCAACAGTTGGAGGTGCACAAGCTGCATATTTCTTTTTAACTTCAAGGTAGCAGTGTTTTGTTGTTTTTTTTTGCAAGTGCTTATAATAAGCACTGCAATGAGATAATCAAGTAAATATAGTATTTCTTGTTGCCTCTGGCTGCAGAATAAAACCAACTCTGTTGACTCCAAGCCCCTATTTCTTTCTAGTAGGCAATTACTGTCTCTACCTCAACACTAATTACCAAATCTGTTTGGTGATTAAAGACTATAGGATATATAAGGAAAATTCTGTAGGCCCAATTCATAAAAAGCTTTCTAATTTAGTAAAGAATAGTTGGCCAAGGTGCAGCAAGTCAACGTTTATGCCTAAGCTTGAACATTTGTTTGGAGAATAGTAAGTATCTTTTCTCCATCTGACACCTATTCATCACATTAACACTCAAGCAAAAGAAAAATTAAAGTAGTTACTGATGGGTTAAAGACAGATTGTACTTACAGCTCAGAAATGAGTGAGGCGAGGAGGCCAGCATAAATTATGAATGGCTAGAGGTTCTAAATTCACTCACAAATTCACTCTAAATTCATTTCTTTTCTGAGGGCTGTTTTGAGAAAAATAGAATTTAACCTTCTGTCAAAAGTCTATCGTGAATAAACTCAAGATTTCTTTTAAGGGAAATCTTGCCTGGATGTTTGAGAGAGCAATGATCCCATCTATGAAGATTAAATCCCCATTCAGTGGCGTCTAGGACTCGCTTGGGTCTCCTCTAACCTTTTTAAACAGTCAGAGTTGAATAACAAAAGAATATCTCACTTTTCCCAGGCTCTTTTCTCCCCTCCCACCATAAAACGAATGAACACAGGTAGCACAGGTAGAGACCAAGTTTTAGAAGAGGTTGCCCCCGACAGCGGAACCCCTAGAGCGAATTCCACCATGGAGCCGAGCCTGTTGCATCACGGGATTTGTAGTTTCCGGAGGCGAAAGGCGCCTTCTTCGAAGCGGTAGGACCCCCAAGCCCGAGGGGCTTCAAGTCCCAGTCCCTATAGACCTCACGGGCCCTAACGTCTCCGTAAGCAGCGCTTGCTCCCTAAATTCGTTCTCAGTTTCGTTCCTTTGCAATCTTCAGCTATCGGTCCTTACACCGCCTTCACCTCTCACCGAGAGCCAGGTGGGAAAAGGAAAAAGGGAGATGGGGGTCAGGGAGCCACTTCCGGGTCACTCCCATCAAGCCTTCCTCTTCCGGGTGGAGATTGCTAGGCCGTGCCCACTAGCTCCGTACCATCTGGCTGTAGCTCACGGTAGACTCCTGTCTTTCTTGAGGCCAACTGGACCACGCCAAGGGAGTCGGCGGCTCGACGTATCAGGTTGTCCCCATCCGGTTCGGTGCCTCAGTTTCCCTTTGCTTACTGTCCTGAGGGGGCGAGGCGCGGGCCCAGGCCGTCTGCTTGCGTGCTAGGGGTGGGCATAGCTGGGACGAGCCTCGGAGGGAAGCTCCTTTCTCGTGTCTCAGAGCGAACGTGCACTCGTACAGGCTGCTGCCCTAGAAGGAGGATTGAGGAGCTGGGTGAGCGCATGTGCAGATGGGGCCGAGGAACCTGACAAGCCCCTTGCATGCTCTAAGAGCGTGAGGCCTCGGGGCTGGTGGGGGTCAAAGGGTGAGCACAGGTGCATAAAGGTGACCATCCAGCCCCCGTGGTGAGCTAGGCCTGGAGCGAATCACGCGTGCTCGAGCCAGCATCTCAGCCTCCTCCCCAAGGACCCAACGGGTCATGGCCGAGGGCCTAGAGATGGGTAAGGACCCCAACGACCCGACCCACTCGCGGACGCTGTTCGTTCGTGAAGACGGCAGCTCGATTTCGTTCTATGTGCGGCCGGGCCCCGCGAAGCGGCGGCTGTCCACGCTGATTCTGCATGGAGGGGGCACCCTGTGCCGGGTGCAGGAGCCTGAGGCCGTGCTGCTGGCCCAGCCCGGGGAGGCGCTGGCAGAAGCCTCGGGGGACTTCATCTCCACACAGTATATTACGGACTGCGTGGAGCGCAATGAGAGGCTGGACTTGGAGGATTACCGCCTGGGCCGGCCGCCAGCCCGCAGGGAGCCCGAGAGCCCCGAGGCGGCCTCCGGGGAGCCTGAGGATGGCTACTCGGAGGCCGATGATCTGGCCATTGTCCGCTACGTGAAGGATAACGCACGCTCCCCGAGTGCCGTGACCGGCATCACCCTGTGGAAGGCCCTGGAGAAAGCGGCCCTCACCCAGCATCCCTGGCAGTCCATGAAGGACCGCTATCTGAAGCACCTGAAGGGGCTGGAGCAGAAGTATCTGGAGGCGGAGGAGCCTGCCAGCCCATCTCAGAAGCTCAAGAGAAAAGCCGAAGAAACAGAACCTGCAGACGGTGGTAATGACCACTTTTACTGGACAGTGTCAGCCATGGGTAGAAACCCTAACAAATGGGGAGATGGAAGGAAAACTTCCTAATTTTACCCCCACCCCCACCAAGGATCTGTGTTTTGGACACCTTAAGACACTTCTTTTTTCCTTTTTTGGTATCTGGGAAAATTTTTTGGTCTTTGATGATGGAAGCCAAGTTTTCCCAAGCCACTTATGTTCCTTTGCACTCGTTCAGATTTCCCTCCCCAAAACCAAACTGAGCAAACCTTCAGTAATCACTGTGTATAGAGCATTCATTATGTTAGGTAGTGCTCAGGATGCAAAGGGAGTAAAAGGAATTCCTCCCTTGATGTGTAATTGGAGACGAGGACGAGATATGCTAACACATAAATAAATATGACTCCAAATAGATAGGGCGAAATGAAGTTAAAGGGAGGATTGGATGTGGAATCTAAAGACCAGGACTTGAATCCTGCTCTGCCACTTTTACTACCGTTGTGACCTCAGGCGAGCCAGACAGCCAGCTTTGCCTAAGAGTTGTCTTTTAGCTAATCTTCCCCCTTACCCCCTGAGACTCTTATTTGACTTCAAGCACTAAAGGGGCGCTTCTTAGGCAATCACTCCATCCAAAGGAAGCCACTAAAGTGACAGCAAGTGTAGAGTTAATTCCAAGTACTTGAACAACTCAACCTTGTTGGGTTTGTTAATCTTCTTTAGGGCCTTAGAATCAAGTGTTTAGCCATTCATAAGCCATTAACCGACTGGTGAAGTTTGTGGAATGGTGGAACAGCTGCCTTTTTGACCCTATCCACCTGGTGTTTTGCTATTCACCCCTCCTTCCACTAGGGGGCAGGCGGTGAAAGAAAGACTTGGCAAGGGAAAGAATATAAATGAGAAGCAAGAGGTCAAATTGTAGAGGCTGAAAATTAAAATTCTCAGTCTGTGTCTATCCCCTTGATAGGAGGTGTAGTGGAAAGAGGTTTTGGGATGGGTTGATTCCTGTGAGTTGTGCGACGTTGGCTAAATCGCTTAGCCCCTCTGAGCCGTCATTTCCTCAGGAGAAAAATGCTAATAAGCGTGCCTGTATTGCCTACTTCAGGGGCTCTTGAGGTTCAAATGAGGTAGTACTCAAGAGAGGGCTTTTTAAATGGTAGGGCTCAATGCAACTATGAGATTGTACTGTTTTAACTTATCACCCAAGGCAGGTGGTAACAAGCAATAGTGTCTCTAGGTTAAATTCCACTAGTAAAAGATTGCCTATCCAATCTTCTCTTATCTTCTCTTATCTTCTCTCATCTTCTCTCATCTTCTCTTATCCTCTTTCAACAGAAAGCCTGTGGTGAACCCCCTAAGGGGGAACTTGTATCTTCAAGCCCTAAAAGTCTGCTTGGGTAATCACTATGCCCAAAAGATGCCACCAAACTCTGGGGAGGTCAAAGCAAAGGAACATACACAGATCTCTGGTTTCTAACCTCATTGTCAAGAATATTTGGATCCTCATTGCTTAATGATGATAGCATAGCACTTTACCAGTAACTGCAAGGATTCTACATTATTTACACTTACATTTTTT
>JAQQSZ010011521.1:0-12230 GCA_028646595.1 Phalanger gymnotis | reverse complement strand
GGGGGGGGAGGAAATGGGGAGAAAATTTGTAATTCAAACGCCTGTGAAAATCAATGCTGAAAACCAAACATGTCAAAAATAAATTTAAAAAAAAAAACTGGAAAGCAGTTTGGAAGGAGTTAGGCTTAGACAAATACCTTGAACCATATTCTATCTTACATTCTAAATGAACACACAACCATAATAGTAAAGATCACGCTATAAAAATATTAAAAGAGAAACAGATCGCATACTTTTCATACCTATGAATAGGAGATGTATTTTTAATCAAACAAGAGGTAGAAGCAATTATAGAAGATAAAACATAACTTTGATTATTTGAAACTGAAAGGCTTCTGCATAGACAAAATTAATATGCCTAAAATGAGAAGGGAAGCAGCTGAATGGGAAAAAAATCTTTGTCTCTAGTTTCTCTAATAAGTATGTGTGTGTGTGTGTGTGTGTGTATAAAACTAATAGCCATTCCCCAATAGATAAGCGGTCAAAAGATATGAATAAATAATTCTCAAAAAAAGAATTGCAGAGTATTCACAACCACAGGAAAGAATGCTCCAAATCATTAATACTAAGAGAAATGCAAATCAAAATAACTCTGAAGTTTTACCTCACACCGTGAAAATTGGCAAAAATGACAAAAGCCATCTATAGTTAATGTCAGAGGGGCTGTTGAATAATAGGCATACTAATACATTGTTGGTGGAACGCTGAAATGATGCAACCATTTTGGAAAACAATTTGGAGTATGCAAATAAAGTGATTAAGACGTCCAAAACCTTTGAATCAAAGATTCCAATACTGGGCTTTTTAACCCCAAGGAAGCCATTGATAAGAAGAAAGTTCCCACGTATGCCAAAATTTTATAGCAGCACCTTTTGTGATAGCTAAGAACTGGAAACAAAGTAAGTTATCTAGAGGAGTTCTGCTTGGCCATATCTTGGAAATGAGATTCAACAAAGATATAGTACTTACCTTTGGTAGATGCATCCCTCTCTCATCTCTGTACAGAAACATCACCAATCACAGGATGTAGTGAATCGATCAGTTGTTCTGAATGCCATTGATTCTCCACGGGCTTGCCTCTTCTACGCTCTTAGGTAAACAGAAAGCTAACTTAAGACTCAAACCTTAGCTCCCAGGGTCAATGAAGTCTGAGGGACAACTTTCTTGGCTGTTAGGGGGAAATTAGTCTAGCCTGCATGGCAGGGAACCCTGGTGAGAGTAGGAAGGGTTTCTCATTCAGTAGCCTTCAAAAGGAGAAACAGCTTCTGTAATCATTCTCTTGCTTTTCCTGTCTGTTAAATGTGTCTGTGCAATTGGAGCCTTTTCTTTGGACTTCCATCCAAGTGAAGGAAGAACATTTCTTTTCTCCCCCAATCCCAGCAGCAACGGCGGTTGCTCACCCACGGCACTGAATACATGTGCTTGTTTTATTCTCAGAAAAGGCCTGAAACTGAATCAACTGGCTACTAATTTAGCTTCGTATTTCTTTCCCTGGGTATAAGATGTTTCCAGTCTTGGTAATGGTGACCTTGTGAATTTAAGAGGTCCAGAGCTCCTAGGGCTTGGTCCTGGCTGCCCAGCAAGAGATAAGCTCTGAAAGAATTTCTTAGAGAAGGTATCCCTGCTGTGAATAGAATAAGTCCAAGTCATACCCTGGTTTGCCAGAAGACATGGACCTTAGACAGTGGAAAGTAGAGGTAAACGTGAAATATCTGTTCAGCAGTCCTACAATGTGTTTTATGTTTTAAGTCTCAACTTCCCAGAAGAGTATAGTAGAAGTCAGGAATTATTATTTCATGTTTTTAGAATTTTTTTCGTTGTATATTTATGAATCTTTTGTGTTTTAAGTACTTCTATGATAGAAGAAACAACTGCCCTTTATTTCTTCTTTGTACATTGAGTATCTTTCTAGAAGCAACCCTGTTAATCCTTTTTGGGCAGTCCATAAACATGAACCAAACCTTAGTTATAAAAGATTTCCCCCAGGGCTCCAGGCTGGAGACATAAGGAGCCAGGGAGAATGAGAAAAGTCAGAATCTCCTCTTTGGCATCATACTTTCCTCAGGACTTAACCCTGATGTATGGCCATAGTTGGGGCCCCTTAATATGAGAGAGTGCCCCCATTCCCTGGTCTGTTTGGATATTTGCATAGGGATCAAATCAGAGACTGGGAAAGTCCTTCAAAAAAGTTCAAAAAAGTATATGAGAATTATTATCGGTTCAGCACTGAAGTCCTTGGTGCTTTAACACAACATACATCTCAGAATTTTCATTCGAATAAATTTTGTTCTAGCTGTACCTCATGCCTGGAAACTACTCCCTCCTCATCTCCAGTTGTTAGAATCCTTAGAATGCTTCACTGCACTTTCTTCATGAGGTCTTTCTGATTTTCTGGCTGCTAGTTCCTCATTTCCAATTCATTTATTGAATAAACATTCTGCATATATTTGTATGGCCATACATCCATGTGTTATTTCCCCCAATAGTACATAAGATCCTTAGGAGCTGGAAATGTTTCATTTTTGTTTCCATACGCCCGGCACATGGTCGGCACTTAATAGATGCTTGTTTAATCAATTATTGATTTATTAAATTGATTATTGCTAATAAACTATTGGTAGATAATAGTGACATAAACATTTTGAAGTGTTTTCACAGCTATCATCCCCTTTGACTCATAATATCATAAATATCATCTATCAAAAACGCTGAACATTTCACAACCAATTGAGGAGGCTTCTTGAGCTGGCTCCCACACACCCCCGAGTCTCTCCTAACAACAATCCTTTTGAGATCTGGAAGGGTGATGTTGTCATCCTCATTTTACAGATGAGACACTAAACCTCAGACAGATTAAATGGTTTGTCTGTGGTAACACACTTAGTAAAATGTTAGAGCTAGGATTTGAACCCAGTTCTCAATTCAACCCACTGTCAAATAGAAAAGCTGAAGGGGAAATTCAAACTCACTGAGTATCAGAGCTTTTGCTGGGGTAGCGATGAAAGAGAGTAGAGTAGGAAGGGAGAAATGAGACATGGAAGGTGCCCTCAAAGTTGAGGACATGAAAAAGGACTCAGACTTATATTAGAATCACATCATCTGTGGCAGCTAGATCCCACCAGCCCTGGATTCTGGAGGCCCTGAGTTCAAATCCAGCCTCAGACACTTACTGGCTGTGTGACCTGGGCCAGTCACTTAACCTTGATTGCCTCAAAAAAAAAAACCCACATTATCTTAGAATTGGAAGGAATCTCAGAAGTCATTTATTCAAACGTCCATCCCAGAAATTACATTTAGTTAAAGAAAAATATATTAAGTGCCTATAGTGGATATGCATAGGAGTATTTTCGTCTGTTTGGCGAAGGCCCTCCAGACTCATGGAAAGGAGGCCTAGAGCAAACTCTTTCAATTTTTGGGCCACATGGAACAAAGAGCTGGCAGGGGGGCAACAATGAGTCTCAGAAGGGCTGGTTTACTAGGGATAGATAGAGAGCAGAATATCAGAAAACTAAGCTTACCTCTAGCGAGGCTAATATGATGAATATTTTTATGAACGAAGCTTCCTGTGCTCTCCTGCTGGCACCATCGCAGAGATGGGGATGGTGGACCAGGAGAGACATGAAGATGTCGGACAGAGGGACACGGATACTGAAGCTGGGCCTATGGAGCAGGGCCTCTCAAATCTTTCTAAAAGCAACTTAACCACACATAGTGCTGTGAGGTTACAGAGAGCTCTACCAAACCTGGGAAAACTTGCTTTTCCCTAAGTAAAATCTGTTCTGAATGTAATGGATTTGTCAGCCTGGGTGTTTGTAGGGAAGCTACTTGTAATAAAGCCAAACCAATTAGATTCTGATGTTCCTAAGATGAACAAAGGTGGGGGGAAGGCAGAGGCAGGACACAGGCCATAGAGATTACTATGGAGAACCCATCACAGTTGCTCCAAATCCATTGTGGCTGAGGTATGACGCATGGCTTACATGCCCAATATGAGTATGCCTATGTGTTCAGTATTGGAATACAACAATGAAACATCCCCAAGGAGCCTATGATTTAGTGGGGAGATGAGTCATATAAACAAATAAGCATGTAACACATCTGGCAAGGCATAGAAATCCCAGGATGCACAGCAACAGATTGTGGGGAGCACTCCCGAGGCTGTGCAGGCATGTGTGACTATGTGTACGTGACTTGGGTTGGTTCAGAGATTTCTGAGAAGATGAGAGGGGGAAGCACAAGTCCAAAGGGTAGAGGGACTTTCATCTTGAGAGAAGACATGTAGGTCTCTTCAAGGAGTCCCCATCCCACGTCTCCCCAGCACCTGCCTCCAGCAGGACTGTGAGAACCAATGACGACAAAGATGCTACTGGTTTTGTGGAGCCAGTAAACAGAATCATATCCAGGGTGTCTGACTGCTCCTTGCAATCACTGTATCTTCACCCCCTTTCTCCCAACCACAAGGAAGATGTTGATGAACTGTACTTCTCTTGTACTGCTCCCTGAAGTCAGAAAATAAATCAGTGTCTCTAAGACAATTCTGAAGGACTCATGAGGAAAAATGCTATCCACCTCTGGAGAAAGAATTGAGGGAGTCTGAATGCAGAATGGAGCATCCTTTTTTAAACTGTATTTTTCTTGTATATTTGGGGGGGGGTCTGTGGTTTCTTTCACAACATGACTAATGTGGAAAAATGTTTTGTATGACCACGCAAGCTTTCTCAATGAAGAGGGAGGAGGGAGGAAGAGAAGTTGGAACCCAAAATTTAAAAAAAAACCATGAATCTTAAAAATTGTTTTTACATATAATTTAAAAAGCAAAAAAGAAAAAAAGGAAAATATTAATCTATTTTAAAAAAAGAAAATAAATCAGTGGTTGTAGACTTTCAGTGTACTGATGAGCTCCCACCCTCCATTGAGTGTCCTGTTTCTCTGTATCTTGCTATCTCTGTCCCTGTCTGTGTGTGTGTGTGTCTGTCTGTCTGTCTGTCTGTCTCTGTGTGTGTCTCTGTCTCTGTCTTTCTATCTCTTTGTCTGTCTCTTTGTCTCTGTCTATCTCTCTATCTGTCTGTCTCTCTGTTTCTCTATATGTCTCTCTCTATCTCTCTCTGTCTCTCTGTCTCTCTGTCTTTCTGTCTTCTCCCCCACCCTGCCCCCATCTTTCTCTCTCTCTCATATCTTTTACCGGGCAATCTTTGAACCAGGTCATGTACTTGCAGGCACAGCCTCCAGAGTTTTTCCCCAAATACCTGCTGCTATTCATCCTGGGATTACTGTACCTCACAAAACAAGTTACAAATACTCCACAAATGAGAATGTTAAAAATAACAGTTGAGGTCAGAGATATAAGAGATTAGAAAAGGAAAGATCTACTCCAGGTGTGAGGATCAAGGAAGACCTCATAAAGGAGGTGGCAGCTGCGCTAGACCTTAATAGAAGGGATGGATTGCCATAGCTGAATGGATGAAAAGTATTTATTATGTGATTTCAGTGGTGGGATTCAAATAAATTAACAACTGGTTCTCCGTGGAACAGAGTTGAGGCGCCCCCACCACTGACGTGGCAGGCACAGGCCCAGCCCCCACTAACAACTGGTTGGGTTTGCAGAACTCAATTTAAAATTAGGTACCAGTTCCACTGAACCAATGTGACCTGGCTGAATCCCACCACTGGTGATTACCATGTGCCAAGCACTGTGATTAATGCCAGGGATACAAATACAAGACAGTCCCTGCCCTCAAGGAGCTTGTACTCTAATAGGAGGAAACATAACATATAAGAGAATGGTAGACAGGGAAGGAGACAAGCTAGGCGGTGCAGCGGACAGATTGCTAAGCTTGGAATCAGGAAGACCTGAGTTCATATCCAGGCTCAGAAACTTCCTAGCTGTGTGACCTTGGGCAAGTCACTTATCTTCTATTTGCCACTAGAGAAGGAAATGCCACTCTAGTATCTTTGCCAAGGAAATCTCATGGAAAGCGATCCACTGGCAGAGTTCAACATGCCGAACAACAACAGCCAGGGAAGGATATTTTGGTCTGAAAAGTCACAGGGATGGTGAGTGGAACCATAGGGGAGTAAATTGCCATGTTCTTTTCTAGAAGCAATGGGGGTATTTATTGGATTTTTATTTCCAGAACAAAAGGTGAAGGTGGGGAGTCAGGGGAACCAGGACATAGGCAAGTCAAGATTTCCAGGATAGAATGCTAGAGTTATGTTTTGGTAGTCTGGGGCCAGCCAGATATAGTGGGCTCTATGAGTTTATAGTCACTAGCACATCAGTCAGGACACTTCAGTCCCAGGGCAGGAATTCCAAAGCTGAATGCATTGAGTCCCAAAGGACATAGTCCTGAAGGGTTCGGTGTCGAGGCAAATAGGAAGAAGATGGCTCAGCTGAACAACTGGAAGCATTGTGGAGGTGTGGAGGAAGATGGGGGATGATGTGCAAATATGAGGTGAGAGAGATCAGGATGATGATTCTGCTTTAGAATTCGAGGTGAAAGGGACCTGAAAGGTCAATTTGTCCAACCCCCTCATTTTATAAATGAGTAAACTGAGGTTTTGAGAATTTAGGTGTCTCGCACAAAATCATATATGTAGTAAGATTACAGATTAGATTAGACAGAGACTAGAGAACGTCAAATAGTTCACTTTGTTACGGACATCATTTGCAGCTCGTTCAGTTTCTTTTTCAAAGATAGGATTATTTAAGTATTCTATTTACTGTTCTGATGATTGGTGCTTTGTAATACAGCTTTAGATCTGGTAGGGCTAGGCCACCTTCTCTTGCATTTCTTTTTGTTAATTCTCTTGATATTCTGGACCTTTTGTTCTTCCAGATGAATTTTATTATTATTTTTTCTAGCTCTGTAAAATAATTTTTGGTAGTTTGGTATAGCACTGAATAAATAAGTTATTTTAGGTAGAATTGTCATTTTTATTATATTAGCTCAGCCTATCCATGAGCAACTGATGTTTTTCCAATTATTTAGATCTGACTTTATTTGTGTGAAAAGTGTTTTGTAATTGGGTTCATATAGTCCCTGGGTTTGTCTTGGGAGGTAGACTTCCAAATATTTTATATTGTCTACGGTTACTTTAAATGCAATTTCTCTTTCTATCTCTTGCTGTTGGGCTTTGTTAGTAACATATAGAAATTCTGATGATTTATGTGGGTTTATTTTATATCCTGCAACTTCACTAAAGTTGTTAATTATTTCAAGTAGTTTTTTAGTGCATTCTCCTATTTAAAATTAGATGGTTGTCAAGATTAGAAAAGAAGCAGAAAGCTGAGAAACAATTTTTTACAGCCAATGTCTCTGATAAAAGCCTCATTTCTAAAATCTATAGAGAACTGAGTCAAATTTATAAGGATACAAGTCTTTTCCCAATTGATAAATGGTTAAGGGATATGAACAGGCAGTTTTTCGATGAAATTAAAGTAATCTATAGTCAAAAGAAAAAATATTCTAAATAACTATTGATTAGAGAAATGCAAATTAAAGCAACTCTGAGGTACCACATCATACCTATCAGATTGGCTAACTTGACAAAATAGGTAAATGATAAATGTTGGAGAAAATTGGAACATCGATGCATTGTTGGTGGAGTTGTGAACTGATCCATCCATTCTGGAGAACAATTTGGAACTATGCCCAAAGGGCTATAAAACTGTGCATACCCTTTGATCCAGAAATACTACTACTAGGTCTGTATCCCAAAGAGATCTTTAAAAAAAGGGAAAAGGACTCACATGTACAAAAAAAAAAATTTATAGCAGCTTTTTTTGTGATGGCAAAGAATTGGAAATTGAGGGGATGTCCATCAACTGGGGAATGGCTAAATAAGTTGTGGTATATAAATGTAATGAAATATTATTGTTCCATAAGAAATGATGAGCAGGCAGATTTCAGAAAAACCTGGAAAGATTTGCATGAACTGATGCTTAGTGAAGTGAGCAGAACCAGTAGTACACAGTAACAGCAACACTATGCGATGACCGACTTTGTTAGACTTAGCTCTTCTGAGCAATGCAGTGATCTAAGACAATTCCAAAAAACTCATGACAGAAAATGCTATCCACATCCAGAGAAAGAACTAGTCTGAATGCAGATAGAAGCATACTATTTTCTCTTTCTTTTGTTGTTTTTTGTTTTTTTCTTCCTCATGGTTTTTCCCTTTTGTTCTGATTTTTCTTTTGCAACACAACTAATATGGAAATATGTTTAATATGATCATACATGGCTAGCCTATGTCAGATTGCATGCCATCCTGGTGCGGGGGGCGGGGGGAGTGGAAGGAAGGGAAATTTGAACTCAAAATCTTATAAAAGTGAATGTTGAAAACTAAAAATTAATTAATTAATTATTTTTTAAAATTTAAAAACCTCTTTAACTTTTCTAGGAATTCATTTTAGACTTGTGTCCAATATACATTTTTTTTCTTTGAGGCTTTTCTTACAGATGTTTTCAAGTCATTGACTTCTTCTGTGTTTGTATCTTGAGCTCGTCTATCATCATAGTAGTTTTTTTACAGTAGAGGTCTCTTTTTGTTTGTTCATTTTTCCAGTCTACTTCTTGACTTTGGACTTTATGTTAATGTTGGCTCTGTTCATTTCTGGGGGTCAGGGTGGGGGATGTCTAGCCTGAGCTTCTGATGTTTTATTTCCTCCCGTTGCTTTTACAGCTCAGTCTAGGAGCCTGTAAGTTTTCAGTGCTTCCAAAGAACCAGGGAGAAGTCTGTTCACTGCACTCTTGGTTTGTATTCTGCAAGTTGCTAACCCAGGTTTGTGTCTGTTGGGTTGTGTGTGTGGTTGAATTTCCATAGATTGCTGCTGGATTCAATCACTATTAGCCCATTAGAAGATTCTGTAGTTCAGAGTGACTAACTGCTGGTTAACCAAAGCCCTTGGTTTTGGTCTCCTACCCTGGTTTACCCCACTGCAGGCTTATGTGCAGGGCTAAAGGTTAGAATGGAAACTCTGCTTTGCTCTTGGGCTGAGAGCCACACCGTTATGATTCTGGAACTTGCTCCTTGTTCTTTACACAGGTAGAGCCACTGCTCCTTCACAACCATGATCACACCTCTCCACCTTGGAACTGTGACCTAGCACTGAGTAATGGGTGACAAAGCTGCCAGCTGGCATCAGCTCCTGCTCCTCATACTAGCACAAGGGATCTGTGGCATATCTTTTTCCCTGGTGTTCAGTCCCCTTACTGTCCCTTGGCACTGGGCTGCTCCCAGCCAAAGCCATGATTATAGCTATTTCTGCTGCTATTGCTGCTGCTGCTGCTATACAGTGCTCCCACACCAGTGTCTGCAGAGCTTTCAGCCTTTCCTCCTAAGCTACTCTAAGCTAGACACATAGCTCACTGTGATTTTTCCTTGGCTTTCCCAATTACAGTTTGGTCTGGATGCTTCTATGTTATTATGGAGGAGCTAAGGAGAAAACACCACATCTCACTCTTCCATCTTGACTCCATGGCCCTGAAAGTTCACTTTTACTATAAAGAAGAATTCATGAAGAAAAAGAACAGTAGTAGGGCTGGTAACAACTGGAATGTACCCTTCTCTGCCACCCCCAAAAATGCATGCACACAGTTTTAAGTTCAGTGCATTATATATACTTTCTTAAGTCTAGTCAATAAGTGAAGCAATAAAGCAAACCCTGATTTGTAACAATTACTGATTTCTGAAGTATAAAAGCTCACACTGAAAATTTAACAGTGAGCTCTTACAAGCCAGTTAGAGCAGGCTCTCATATACCCTTGGAGAGAAGGATCAAATAAGGCAGGAAAGGGATATAGGAAGTAGAGCATAGATGGCCTTGAATGCCAGAATAAACAACAAGTATTATCTTATAGGTAATTGGGAGCAATTCTAAAGAATCCAGTCCTGGATCTTTAGCCTGACTGACCTCAATTAACCTCCTGAAGATTAGAACTTTTTCTCTTTTCATTTGTTCCCAGGACTTTCACCTTTATTAATTCCTAAATCTTGTTGTTCCCTGGATCCTAGGTGATCCTAGATCAAGATCTGAGCCTATTAAGTCTTTCTAGTCCTGAACCAGCTTTGCTCTCTGCGTTCAGAGATCAGCTATATTGTTGTTCAGTCATTTCAATAATGTCCGACTCTTTTTGAGGTTTCCTTGGCAAAGATACCACCGGAGGGGTTCACCATTTCCTTCTCCAGCTCATTTTACAGACAAAGAACTTAGGCAAACAAGGTCAAGTGACTTGCCCAGGGCCGCACAGCTGGGAAGTGTCTGAGGCCAGATTTGAACTCAGGAAGGTCCGTCTTCCTGACTTCAGGCCTAGCACTCTGTCTGCCACCTAGCTGCCCTAAGATCAGCTGTACTAGATCCCGAAGGTCTTTTCCTCCTCCTGCTGCGGCCCTTATAACTAGTCAGCCCATTCTGGTATCCTGCCTATCCCTCTTTCCCAGCTACCTATTGTTGCTACCTACTTCAAACCACAAAAACAGGTTTCAAGGGTCAATTTACAAGGGAGAAAGTATACAAAGTAAGAAATAATGCACCTGAGTAAGATTATAGGCAATTATTTTTTAAAATACTAAATTTTAATCCATTCTAGAAGTTCCCCAGGCTTCTGTAGACCCGACTCAACTAGCTTTCTCAGAACATCATAATACAATGCCAGAATACAGCAATGCAAATAGAACATTGATTAACCTTTGGATCACATGCATCACCCCATTCTCCAACCCTGGACTCACACTTAACCAATATGGAAAGTTCTCAATTGCTTAGCAAGGTTTTAAAGTGTTCCACCCACATTCCTAACTACTTAATCTACTTAATGATATCTAACATCCACTTTCCTTCCCCAAAGTGAAAACAAGAAAATACAAACATAAGCCATTACCTCAAAAATACAGGGTGTCCCTAAAGTCTGGACACAGAGGCAATGTGGAGTTATTGCATCGAGTTCACGTGAATCTTGCAAAGCGCGTCAACCTTTGCATCACAAACGGTGGAAATCATATTGAAGATGTTATTTGTTAATATTCCAATTAAATAAAATGTTGTTGAAAATTTCATTAATTCATTTCTTGAAAATATGCGTTTTTGCCTATGTGTCCAGATTTTAGAAACACCCTGTAGAATGGAATGTCACACCAGAAATATACAAAGACAAGGCACTGAGTATTTGCAAGTTTTTGAGCAAGAGAATGATGAATGACACTTAAGAAAGATGACTTTGGTGGCCATGTGAAAATGAATCATAGAAACTGGAGGTAAAAGACCAATTAGGAAGTTTTTTCAATCTTCTCTACTTTGGTCCTATTATCTAATAGTCATAGGGACTTATAAAAATTGTCAATACTGGGGGCGGAGCCAAGGCAGCAGCTGGAAAGCAGGGACTAGCGTGAGCTCCCCGCCAAGTCCCTCTAAAAACCTATAAAAAATGGCTCTGAACCAATTCTAGAACTGGAGAACCCACAAAATAGCATAGGGAAGCAGGGCTCTAGCCCAGGACAGCCTGGATGGTCTCTGGGTAAGGTCTATCCCTCACAGAGCTGTGAGCAGAGTGGAGCTGAGCTGAGCGGAGCAGAGCCCAGCATGGGTGGCGCAGACCAACCAGATTGGGAACTGGGTGGAGCGTGCCCTAGCGCCCTGAATCAGTGAGCCGCGGCAGTTACCAGACTTTTCAACCCACAAACACCAAGGACAACAGAGTAGGTTAGTGGGAGAAGCTGCTGGTGATTGGGATAGAGTTTGCGGTTTGGCCACTATCCCAGGGCAGCAGAGGTGGGGCAGCTTTAGAACTACAGCTGCAGTTGCTTCAGGCCCCAGGCCCACCTGGTAGGAGTTATTAAGTGGCAGATCAGAGCAGGAGTGAAGAGCCTGCTCAAGATCTAAATCCAGTCCAGGTTGGGGGTTCTTGGGGAAGGAGGAGCGCTGGTGAGGCAGAGCTGGCGCATCCCCCCAAGCATGGAACATAGAACTCTTTAGTCTACAAGCAGTCATACCCTGACAAAAAACTCAAGTGTCGAGTAAGTTGGCTGGGAACATGGCCAGGCAGCGAAAACACACCCAGATTCAGGCTCAGACTTTGGAATCCTTCTTTGGTGACAAAGAAGACCAAAATACACAGCCAGAAGAAGTCAACAAAGTCAAAAAGCCTACATCAAAAGCCTCCAAGAAAAACATGAACTGGTCTCAGGCCATAGAAGAACTCAAAAATGATTTGGAAAAGCAAGTAAGAAAAGTA